>LBNU01015370.1:1285-50358 GCA_014162995.1 Artemisia annua
GTCGAAAAACGTCCAACAGCAAGCACATTTTCAGAAAATTAGTTTTAGTCGTTAAACTTGGAAAAGTCATATCTCCTTCGTTATTAACTCGTTTTTATCCCCGTTTTCGGCCATAGTTTCGTCTTGGAAAGTATTTTCGAAATATTTGGTCCAGAATAACCCACAACCAACTGAGTTTACCACGTTTTCAAAATGGTGGCAGTAGGTATATATATAGTTTAAAAAAATCGATTTTCCTAGTTAGTAACTTGTCCAAAAACCATACAAACAACAACCAATCATCCCATAACCTACCATACACCTTCTTAGGGTGTCATGGGTTCCTAAACATCACCAACCATGGTGGGTTTCATGGGATTGCAAGTAAAAATCCTTAAATCTATGTTTATAAAGAAAAATAAACAATAAGTGGTATGCATAACATATTTATTTGCATAGCTAGTTACTAAAACATCAAAATATATTAAATGGAAGTATGAAAGGTTCGAAAAATTTACTTAAAGCTTACTTGATTATGATGGTTTAGTAGTAGATGCAAGAACAATATAACCCCAATTAGTACTCCAAAACTCTCAATTACTAATTAATAAACCCAAGTAACACTTATAAACCCTTAAATGAACAAATCACATTCCCCCTTTTTTTCTACCCTTGGCCGTATATGGTGATAAGAAAAAGAGATATTAAAAGTTTTTCCAACATAAGTGTATGAGCTAGTTCTTCCATTTTATAGTAAAAATACTTTAGATATTTTAATTTAATAATGCATACTAGTACATTAGGTGTTGGAAAAAAAATACAAGGTGTGTTTGATGGTTCATGTTCGGCACAAAATGAGGAAGAAAAAGGATTGAACATGCCTCATTAAATGCATATGTCTCCTAAACATCTTGTTTCATTTAAATATTTTAGTTACTTTGCATTTTATTAGCTAGTTTTTGTAGCAAATGACTAGAAAATACATAGTAAAGTAAAATAAAGTGTAAGTATTTGTAAATAAATCTTACAAAGGTATTTTCAGTAGGCACTGGGTATTTAAAATGTATTATCTAGTGATTTTTTAATAGAAAGTAATTATATATCATTTAAATATTTATAATAAAATAAATACCAAATTGTGAAATAAATTGTTTCTTGAATTTTTGTAACATTTTAATATGTGTAGAATGTAATAAAATCTATTAGTTAGAGTATTGGGCACATTGTTCATGCATATGAATTATGAAAACGTTTATTAAATAAGTGAACATACGTAAATTGAAATAATGCATATCCGTGCATGACCTAATATATTGATGATGTTACTGATGATATGTACTATATGATGTGTCCTTACTGATGATGCATGATTTCGCAGCCAAACCACACTGGTTACGCGAATTTGAATACCCGTAAACTAGGTTTACAAAAAGATGATTGATGATCATGAATAGTGATTTCCCTCCGGGAATGAATAGTGTTTCATGAATAGTAAAATTTTTGAACACTTCTCAAAGTCTCAAACTGACTCCGAAAATGATGAATAGTGATATGATGAATAGTGATCAGCGAATAGTAAATGATGAATAGTAACTCGTGAATAGTAAATTGTCGAGGTTTGGGAAATGACCTGAAATTACGATTTGTGACAGTCGCCCACCCAAAAAGGAATTCAGTCCCTGAATTCAGCTGGTGTTGGTATCTGGAGTGGACTCGGTGAAAAGATATGGGTATATGAGTCGTATCTAGTCTTCCCGCTCCCAAGTAAACTCGGGGCCTCTTCGAGAATTCCAGCGAACTTTCACGATAGGAATCCGACTTTGCTTCAATTGCTTGACCTTGCAGTCCATGATTTGTTGGTTTCTCCACCAAGTTAGGCTTATTGTCGAGTTGAATTTCTTCTAATGGAATGGAATGATATACGCTACGAGTGATTCATTTGGAAGGCACTTCTTGAGGTCTGAAATGTGAGATGGGTAATATATGTTGCTGAACTCTGACGGAATCTCAAGTTTGTATGCCAGCTGGCCGATTCTAAAAAGAATCTTAAATGGTCCAATATACTTAAGATTCAATCTCTCGTGTTACCAAGATTGTATCATACCTCTCCAAGGCAAGGCTTTCAACATAGTTCGTTCTCTCACTCGAATCTAGATGGTTTGCTGCTCAAGGATACTCAATTCGAAGGACATGCGTCCTGCACCAACCTAACTTCCATCGTTTTCTTATCGCTTGTAACTGATTCTTGACTTGTGAAATTTCCTTTGTTGTTTCACGACTTAGTTCTAGGCTGGTGAATTTAACTTTCCAATTTCGGTCCGTAAATGGGTAAATGGGTACTTCGACCATAGGGTGTCTCAAATGGTGCAATCTTTATGTTCCCGTGATGGCTATTGTTGAAGGTGAAATCCGTCAATGTCAAAAGGTTATCCTAACCCATTCAAAGTTGGTTATATGGTGCTGAGTACATCCTATAGTGCTCAGACAGTTCTTTTTGTACAAGGAATTTGATACTTAGGCTCGTACAAAAATGGTGCAATGTATTCTCCCCCGTGAGATTTGAAAACAATATAAAAATGTATACGGGGCTATGAAAACTCACCTGAAGTGATGGAACAATGAGTGTGAAACGGGTGTGGCAAACAAGGCGCGTTCACATGCCGCAACCTAACATGAATGGATATAATCTAATTTAGACTATATATAGTGATGTCATGAATGTAAGTGCATATGCTATCTATACCACTCGTATTATTTTTAAAACATGTATAATCGTCAAAAATTATGTTTTATGTTGTTGTGATAAGTATTACAGTATATTACATGTATATATAGTGTAACGGTGTTCTATGTTAGTTGTTTGGTGAAAACTTGTGAAAATATAACTTTTCGTCGTAAAATATAGTACTTGTAAATTTTCTGAAAACGGCTTAAGTAGCCTCGGAAAACTAGTTGTATATCAGTGAATATTGAGATTTAGGAACAAAACTGGTATTTCTGGAAAGCTTGGCACCATGTCTAAATATGTCCAGTAGTGAAGTTTTGCTCAATGTGTCCAGATTTTAAGATAAATAGTCGAAAAGTATGGTGTTTGGGCTAAAACTGTCATTTCTGGGCGGTTTTTGTGAATGTTTGGATGGTCGTAGTTTACTCGTTTTAAGTCCAAATGACAAACGGCTTATTGATTTGAAAACTAGGCCAGATAATCTAACTTTTGTTTTTTGGTGTCCCGACTCCAGAAATGAGTCTATTGACGGGAAATTTGCTCCAAACATGGGCGCTTGTGAATATTCTGGCTTTACTTGAAAATATTCCAACTCATGTGAAGTATTTATATTCAAAAATCCGTATCTCCTTCGTTATAAGTCCGTTTCTTAATAATTTTATATCCCCGGTTTCCTCTTAATATGTACTAACACATTTTTAACAAGTCGGTGTATTTTAATAAGGTTTAGTGTCCTGTTTTTATGGAATAAATTCGTGGATCAGCAACCTATTTTCAGAAAATGTCTACTAGAAGTGTAAATCTTGTTTTTATCGTATCTTTTTCGTTATAAACCCGTTTTTACCCATTCTTTCGCCCATAGCTTCGTTTTTGAAAGTATTTTCTAAATCGTAGATCCATATTTACCCAGAAATTACTGATTTTTCTAGATTTCACAACAATGGGCAGCAACTTTTTATAATGTGTCGAAAACGAATTTTCTAGTTTGTAACTTGATTCAATCCATTCCAATCAACTTCAAAACCACTCTTAATCTACCATACACCTTCTTAGGATGTCATGGGTTCCTAAACATCATCAACCAAGCTAATCTATCAAGGGTTTACATATTATTAATTTTAACTCATAAAAATTGTAAAAACTTATATAAAGTGGTATAAACACATATGTATATTAGCATGTTTTATTTCTAGAGCATAAAATACATCAAGTAAATATATGTAAGATTAAGAAAGATCATGAAAAACTTACTAGTAGTTTGAAGAGGTTTAAAGTAACTAGGTACCTAAATACTTCTTGGTTTTTATTTCAAAACCTAATATAGAAGTATACTAAGGTTGTTTAAATCACTTGTTTCTTGAAAAATTAGATCTCCTTCTCTTGTTTATGAGGTTGGCTGAACTAGGCATGAAGATGGAGAGAATATGTACTTTTTATTTTGTGAGATAAAGATTATATGTAAAAGTGATGAAGTTTACTTGAAGTATCTTGCAAAAATATCTAATACAATGGCATTTTGGTAATTAAAGAATCAAGTTGAAGTATCATGGAAAAAGGGGGGCGTAGAATTTGGGTAGCAAAATAGGGGTGGGTAGATCTTGTAAGGATTTGTAAGAGATTTGGTTGATATTATTAGTTTTAGAGGATACCGGGTACCGAGTTTACTGGAAATAAAATTTAACGGTACCAAATAGAATATAACGATGTTGTAAAAATTATAAAATTACATTCCTGATGAGAATCGGGTGTTAAAATAATTGTCGTGTTAAAATATCGTAATCCAACGAAATTATTAGCGTATATCGTAAAATATAGCAACGGGTCTCAAAACACCGGGTAAATTAATAATATAATTTTTATATCATTATAATGAGTATGAAAATATATTAGGATCGTAGTCGGGAGCGTCGGACGTGTTAGTCACATTATTGATCGCGTGTTAACGTTTATTTAAAGATAAACTTACGTAAAACGTCAAATGTACGAAAAATGTTAATTTGAATAACCTACGAGTGGAATAGTATGCAAATGCTATTGTGATGATATGTAGACTATTTCTAGTCCGAATGAAGTGTCCTTACTAATGATGCATGAATTCGCCGCTAAACCAAACCTGGTTACGCGAATATGAATACCCGTAAACCCTGTTTACAATGAAATGAATGATGTGCATGAATAGTGCTTTCCTTCCGGAAATGAATAGTGTCACATGAATAGTAAAATTTCTGAACGTTTCTCAAAATCCTAAACTGACTCCAAAAATGATGAACAGTAAAATGATGAATAGTGATCGGTGAATAGTAAATGATGAATAGTAACTGGTGAATAGTAAATTGTCGAAGTTTGGAAAATGACCTGAAATTGTGAATTGTGACAGTCGCCCACCCAAAAAGGAATTCAGCTGGTGTTAGTCTCTAAAGTAGACTCGGTGAAAAGATGCGGATACTTGCGTCGCATTTGGTCCTCCCGTTCCCAAGTAAACTCGGGACCTCTTCGAGAATTCCAGTGAACCTTCACGATAGGAATTCGACTCTGCTTCAATTGTTTGACCTCACGGTCCATGATCTCTGCGGGTTCCTCCACAAAGTTAAGCTTGTCATCGAGCTGAATCTCTTCTAGTGGGATTACGGAAGACTCATCCGAAAGACATTTCTTGAGGTTTGAGACACGAAACGTGTTATGCACATTGCTGAGTTCTGGCGGAAGTTCAAGTCTATATGCTACCGGACCAATCCTTTCCAGAATCTTGAATGGTCCAATACCGAGGGCTCACTCTCTCGTGTTACCAAAATTGTATCATGCCTTTCCAAGTCAAGCCTTTCAACATAGTTCGTTCTCCCTCTCGAATCTAGATGGTTTGCTGCTCAGGGATGCTCAATCCGAATGATGTGCGTCATGCACCAACCTAACTTCAATTGTTTTCTTATCGCTTGTAACTGATTCTTGACTTGTGAAATTTCCTTTGTTGTTTCACGATTTTGGTTCTAGACTGGTGAATTTAACTTTCCAATTTCGGTCCGTAAATGGGTAAATGGGTACTTCGACCATAGGGTGTCTCAAATGGTGCAATCTTTATGTTCCCGTGATGGCTATTGTTGAAGGTGAAATCCGTCAATGTCAAAAGGTTATCCTAACCCATTCAAAGTTGGTTATATGGTGCTGAGTACATCCTATAGTGCTCAGACAGTTCTCTTTAAGGTTTGTGGGTCTGAAGATGGCAGAGCGTGTATATCTGATTGGGAAGAAAATATCTTAAGGAAATTGCCATAGGTTTGAGGGGTACCGTCTAACGTTTCATCGTTTTCTATGTCATGAAATACTCCTCGTAAATGGGAAGTCTCTCCTAGAAGTCAATGGTAAAATCCAACTTAGTGGCTGAGTGAGTCACAATTGGTGTAAGTATCCAGGGAGGGTTTGTTAAGAGAGATGTTTATGAAATATTTTATTTGTTTACAAAGCTTTTGAATGAAGATTGTTATTAGTAATTCTTGAAAATGTGACTATTTCCTTCATGGCATAATTCTTCCTGAATTATACATAGGTGATCAGGCTATGTATACTTGAGGACAAATGATGCGATGCTTGATTTAGTCAAATAGCGTTACTTTTCTCAAAAGTTTTAGATGGTATTCAACGTGTTGTTGTGAAAAACGGTATTTCAGATAAAATTGTTTCGTGTAATGGTAGCAAAAGTAGTTTGTAGGGTATTAGTGGAAATAGTAGAACAGTTTGTAGAGCGGTAATAAAATAGCTTGTATGAAATTGTGAAATAGTCTGTATGATGGTAACAAAATAATTTGTAATGAAATTATGAAACAGCTTGTATAACACTTGGAAGAACATTTTGATAAGGTGGTAAAAGTCTACTAATCCATTATCTTGAGAATGTAAATACTTAGTTCATAACAGGGTGGTGGTATATGATTATGAAGTGGTTGAGAATATGGTAGTGATACTGGGAGCGTGAAGGATGAACATGCCGTTTAGGCATCTACGGTTAACTGAAGGTGGTAGTCTATGTGTTAAAGGATATAGGAGTAGAATTTGGTGTCAATGATTAGAGCATCAAAGAATTTATACTAGATAAATTAAAGCTCGTAGGTTCAAATGCTTAATCCCTCTAGGCACGACTAGGATATATAAAGAATGGAAATTGTTGTACGGGTGGTTTGAGTCAAGTAAATACCATATCAAATGATGTTTGATTTGCTATCAATGAAAGCTAAATGCCTTATGGTCAGGTAAAACTTCTCGATATCCCTTCATGAAAATGAGGTCTCATCCCAATGTGACTAAGTTATATAGATCTCCAAAAAGAATATAATTTCTATTGTGTAATTGTACCTTGGTCTTTTAACTCAACATGCCTATACCAGTGCAAGGGTCTTATCATATGGAATGAGTGAGAAAGTTGTAATTTGAAGGAGTGGTGTTGAGGCATGGTGTATCAATATTGACAATCTCCGGCGGAGGTCTTTCTTTCGCTTCTAAGGTCAAATAGTAAGTAGGTATAGTGGTTGCTTTCAAGATTCATACATGAGTTATGCGTGTTCCTTCTTGGAGATATATGGTTTCTAAAATTCGTTAACAACATTTATTTGAGTGAAATATTGTGAAGATTTGATCATAAATGCATTTTGAAGTGACTTTATTTGAAGGTTGTAGTGAGTATAGTCATGTAAAAAGATATGACTACGAAGTATTTTGTAATTTGATAAAAAAAATTCTTATATATGTCNAATGGTGGTGCTGAAAAGGCAAGGGCAGTCTCCCGAATCTCAAAGGTCTCAATGTCATATCTAGTAGTCTTTCCTAAGTCGGGTTCAGGTGATGCTATCATCTCAAATGGGTGGGAGTTATCATCTAACAATGTGAGTGATATGTGAATGCCAAAGTATAGGAATGTGAGAGTGGTGATGTAGGTGTATTAGTGAATGAAAAAGCATCCTCGATACCTGAGTCTGCTAGGATGATCACAGGGTGGTTGGGTGAACACATGTCACTTGTGAACCAGGTCAATATATTTATATATATGAGTATAACCATAAATAACTCAAATAGTGTGTGCATGAAACAACATGTGTAGTGAATATGCACTTATGATGAAATGACGAGATGCTATGATGATGTGGTTATAGTCTAGGGTCCAAGATACAACCTAGTTCGCTATAACCTTGCTCTGGTACCAATCTGTCACACCCTGAATTTACCTGATTGGCAGCGGAATTGAATACCTGGGTGTAACGTTCATGGCATCTCATACAAGGTTATATTGAACGACCTAAAGTGTCGTTTTGAAAATACAACGTTTGATCATTAAAAACATTCAGAGTTTACAAAATATAGGTCCCAAAATGATGTTTCAAGTTTACCAAAACAAGTTCCAACAAGATCAAACGTTTACATAAGTGCATGAAATAAAAGTGAGACGCGTGTCAACAAGAGCAAGTTAATTACCTGAAAATACATTGCTAAAACGGTCAACAATAATGTTGGTGAGTTCCATAGGTTTATAAAATGAAATGTTGTACGATAACCACAAGTATAATGCGCATGACAAAGTCACGTGAAAAATAGTACAATAGCATTAAGCTCATAACCCTGAAGCTTGACTGCATGAAATATGTGCCCCTCTAGAGTGTTTTGCCAGGCACTCTAATGTATATGTAAAATGAAATACATCCGCTTGACTGTTGGTATAACCAACACGGATGGAGGCGTCACCCTCAATAGATCTATCCACTCACCCTCGTTTAAGCATAATTAACGGTCCATGATTGTATGGAGACTTAAATAAGGCAATGCGGTAACTTAAGCTATGTACAAGGAATTTGATACTTAGGCTCGTACAAAAATGGTGCAATGTATTCTCCCCCGTGGGATTTGAAAACAATATAAAAATGTATACGAGGCTATGAAAAGTCACCTGAAGTGATGGAACAATGAGTGTGAAACGGGTGTGGCAAACAAGGCGCGTTCACATGCCGCAACCTAACATGAATGGATATAATCTAATTTAGACTATATATAGTGATGTCATGAATGTAAGTGCATATGCTATCTATACCACTCGTATTATTTTCAAAACATGTATAATCGTCAAAAATTATATTTTATGTTGTTGTGATAAGTCTTACAGTATATTACATGTATATATAGTGTAACGGTGTTCTATGTTAGTTGTTTGGTGAAAACTTGTGAAAATATAACTTTTCTTCGTAAAATATAGTACTTGTAAATTTTCTGAAAACGGCTTAAGTAGCCTCGGAAAACTAGTTGTATATCAGTGAATATTGAGAGATAGGAAACAAAACTTGTATTTCTGCAAAGCTTGGCACCATGTCTAAATATGTCCAGTAGTGAAGTTTTCCTCAATGTGTCCAGATTTTAAGATAAATAGTCGAAAAGTATGGTGTTTGGGCTAAAACTGTCATTTCTGGGCGGTTTTTTTGAATGTTTGGATGGTCGTAGTTTACTCGTTTTAAGTCCAAATGACAAACGGCTTATTGATTTGAAAACTAGGCCAGGTAATCTAACTTTTGTTTTTTGGTGTCCCGACTCCAGAAATGAGTCTATTGACGGGAAATTTGCTCCAAACATGGGCGCTTGTGAATATTCTGGCTTTACTTGAAAATATTCCAACTCATGTGAAGTATTTATATTCAAAAATCCGTATCTCCTTCGTTATANGTTGTAAAAATTATAAAATTACATTCCTGATGAGAATCGGGTGTTAAAATAATTGTCGTGTTGAAATATCGTAATCCAACGAAATTATTAGCGTATATCGTAAAATATAGCAACGGGTCTCAAAACACCGGGTAAATTAATAATATAATTTTTATATCATTATAATGAGTATGAAAATATATTAGGATCGTAGTCGGGAGCGTCGGACGTGTTAGTCACATTATTGATCGCGTGTTAACGTTTATTTAAAGATAAACTTACGTAAAACGTCAAATGTACGAAAAATGTTAATTTGAATAACCTACGAGTGGAATAGTATGCAAATGCTATTGTGATGATATGTAGACTATTTCTAGTCCGAATGAAGTGTCCTTACTAATGATGCATGAATTCGCCGCTAAACCAAACCTGGTTACGCGAATATGAATACCCGTAAACCCTGTTTACAATGAAATGAATGATGTGCATGAATAGTGCTTTCCTTCCGGAAATGAATAGTGTCACATGAATAGTAAAATTTCTGAACGTTTCTCAAAATCCTAAACTGACTCCAAAAATGATGAACAGTAAAATGATGAATAGTGATCGGTGAATAGTAAATGATGAATAGTAACTGGTGAATAGTAAATTGTCGAAGTTTGGAAAATGACCTGAAATTGTGAATTGTGACAGTCGCCCACCCAAAAAGGAATTCAGCTGGTGTTAGTCTCTAAAGTAGACTCGGTGAAAAGATGCGGATACTTGCGTCGCATTTGGTCCTCCCGTTCCCAAGTAAACTCGGGACCTCTTCGAGAATTCCAGTGAACCTTCACGATAGGAATTCGACTCTGCTTCAATTGTTTGACCTCACGGTCCATGGTCTCTGCGGGTTCCTCCACAAAGTTAAGCTTGTCATCGAGCTGAATCTCTTCTAGTGGGATTACGGAAGACTCATATAAGATCATATAGTTTTTTTTTATACTTAACTCTAATCAAAGGCTTTTCAAACAAACAATTCAATAAGACTCGAATCAATATTTTGAAATCAAGTTTTATAAATTAAAGAAGACGTAAAATTATTCAACCCCCCCTTCTAGTTTTCCACAATTGGTATCAAGAGCCACGTCAAACAAGATTTTTAAAATATATTGTATTTTAAAACTTGAATCGATCTATGGAATCGGAAAAATATTTAGAAGGGCAATCTATGCAAAGACCACCACTATTTGAAAGTGATGGTCTTCTTTATTGGAAAAATAGATTCGAAACTTATGTGAAATCAAAAGATCTTGATCTTTGGCATGTCATTACCTTTGGTGACTTTTCCCCTATTCAATATAATTTTGAAACTAAAAAGGATGAAATTGTATCTTTTGAAAAACAAAATGATGATTTGAAAAAGAAACTAGCAAAAAATAATGAGGCTAAAATGGTTATTTATAATGCGTTACCACGCAAAGAATATGAAAGAATTTTTATGTGTAAAACCGCAAAAGATATTTGGGATTCTTTATTAATCACTCGCCAAGGTAATAGTCAAGTCAAAGATAATAAAATAGTTCTTCTTGTTCAACAATATGAACAATTTATGATTCCGGAAGAGGAATCAATAGATAATGCATTTGCTAGGTTTAACACTATCATCACAAGTTTAAAAGCACTTGATGAGAATTTTTATAATAAGAATTTTGTTAGGAAATTTCTTAGGGCACTTCATCCAAAATGGCGAGCTAAAGTTACGGCGATTGAAGAATCGAAGAACTTGTCAACTCTTCAACTTGACGAGTTGATCGGCAACTTGAAGGTCTACGAAGAAATAATAAAGAAAGACTCCGAGATGGTCAAAGGGAAAAGAGAACAAAGCAAATCAATTGCATTGAAAGCTAGGAAGGAATCTAGTGACGAGGATAGCTCAACCTCCGAAAGCGATGACGAAGAATATGATATGGCCGTAAGAAACTTCAAGATATTCTTCAAAAGACAAGGAAGACTCGTTAGACAACCACATGATGAAAGAAAGGCATTCCAAAGATACAAAGATGAGAAAGAAATAACAAAGGACGAAAAATGTCTTATAGCCAAGGCATCCAATGAGGTACTTTCCGAAACCAAATACTTTAGTGATGAAAATCACTCATTAGATGAAAAAGACCTAGAAAATGAATATAATAGATTATGCAAATTAGGTCAAAAGGTTATAGCGAAAAATAAGTCACTAAAACATATTAATAGTCGATTAGAAAATGAAGTACTCGAATTAAAAATTAAACTACAACATTTGGAAAAAGAAAAAGAAGTTTCTATAGAATGTAAAACATGTTTAGAGGTCAAAAATGAAAACGAAAAACTTAAAGATGAAATTTTCAAACTTGACAAGTTTAAAAATAGTGGTAACTCACTTAAGAAAATAATAAATGTTCTACAAACTTCGGGAGATAAAACCGGTTTAGGATTCACTTCAACTAATGTTTCAACTAGCGAAAATAAAAATGTAAAGTTTGAATGTGAATCTAGTACACAAAAACCATTAGAGTCAAACCCTAAGTATGTAATTATAAAAGATAGAAAAATACCTATTGCAAGTGATGAGGATGTAAATTTTTTTATAAATCATCATTAAAAGCCGAAACCGGATTTTGTAAACCAAAATTAAGATCTAAAACTCCACCTCCAAATAGACCAAATAATCCTCATCTTCGGTCTAAAAACCCTCAACATAGGAGAAATCAAGGTAGACAAAACTTTTCTAATAATAGTCACCCAATGTGGAATTATCCACATCAACCAAGCTTTAACCCATGGGGAATACTTCCACCATACATGCATCCTAGTCAAGTGCAAACCATGTTTGGTTCAAACAACTTTGGACCAATGAGACCATGGGAACCAAGTGGCTAAGTTGTCACTTTTTGAAAGTATTGGAATCTCATCTACAAATGACTTCTATAAGTCAACATGGAAACTTGAAGTGTTTGAAGAAAATTTATTGAAGACTAAATGGTACGCATTTCTTTTAAGTTCATCATTAAAATTTATATTCTTAGATTAATAACTAGTTAGATTAATGTTTAGTTATATAGCTAGTAATAGTTACTTACTCACGCATTATGAACCCCTCTTAGTTGGCTTTTCTAGGATTAAAATAAAATTACTTGTTGTCTAACAAAATAGAAAATGGAAATCTTATATATCTACTATTAGCAAACTCATGGTGATGAAGTGAAATGAGTTAAGTGGATCAATCGTTAATATAGAAATAGGACTAGATCTCTCGCGTAAGAAAACTATGGATGAAACAAGCTCTCGTAGACTATGGCTTTAAGTTAGATAAGTATGCGATAACTAAGGAGCCATAGACTTAAGTAAGAATCCCGTTCAACACTCTGGGATTAAACATATAGAAATACGTCACCACTTCATTCGTGATAATGTTAAAAAAGGAAATATAACCATAGAAAAAATTGCATCAGAAGAAAATGTTGCGGACATATTTACTGAACTCCTTAAGCGTGAATTATTTAACCACTTGCGTTTAGGATTAGGAATGATGGAGCAAATTGATTGAATTCTTAAGAATGCTTAAAACTTTTTTGAAATATCAAGGTTCTGGAAAAATTTTCTGTGTCAGATGGGCAGACCCCTTAAAGTTATAAGGGCGGCCCCCTTAAACATTAAGGGGACCGGCCTTATTTAAGGGGGCCGGCCATCTGTGCTTGAAAGTTTCAGTTTTCTTTTCTTTCCCTCTCAATCTGAGTCTAGGATTCTATTTTGCACTAAACCAAGAATTGGGACATTTTGCTTTTGCATAAACATACTCATAAGAAAAACCCCAATTCACTTTTGAAAATCATTCTTACATTTAGGAAAACTCATTGTTGAATAATGATAAAACGTTTTTATTCTAATCATGCATAATAGTCTCACTCTCGGTATATATATATATATATTAATCCAATATATACATATATATATAACACTTAGAAGTGAGCAAAGCAAAATCAAGGAGGTCAAAGTTGTTTCTTAGGAAAATTTGTTTCTTTTATAGGAGTCGAAACGATCTTAACTTCACGTTTGTTTATTATAGGCATACACTAGAACAAGGTCAAGAATTACATTGTCACATTTGCTCCATCACTAGTTTATCACTCACTAGTTGCCTTTGGCCTTACACTAAGATATTTGTTTTAGGTAGAATGACTTGCTTATTTGCTTTATTGCTTTATTGGTTTTGCATGCATGCTTAGTTGTGACTATATTACATGCTAATTTGCCTACCTATATACTTTTCATGCATACTTCATTAAGATAATACATGCATAGTTGCCTAAAGAGATGGACTTGCCTAAATTAAAACCTCATAACCTTTACTCATCTCAACCTCAAATATCATCTTCTAGTGCACCTAATGCACCATCTAAAATACCCTCCTACCAAGAAATTCCTTCCATGAACATCGCTCATTTACTCTCATTTACTCGCACCATCTAAAACACCCTCCACGGGGTGACTGATGAACTTGTAGTCCTAAGAAGAACGTAAGTTCACCCATCATTGACATTTCAAAATTTTGTTTCATTAATTTTGCAAAAGCGTTTGAGTACTTTTTATTAGTGGAAGCAAAAATAATGTCATCAACGTATATTTGCACAATTAAAATGTCATCCCCGTGTTTTTGGATAAACAAAGTTGGATATAATAATCCTTTAGTAAAACAGTTAGTAAGCAAGAAAGCAGTAAGTTTATCGTACCACGCCCTTGGGGCTTGTTTGAGACCATAAAGAGCTTTCTGAAGTCTGTAGACATGATTAGGATGCTCTGGGTCGACAAATCCCTCTGGTTGACTAACATAAACCTCCTCACGTAATTGACCGTTCAGAAATGCCGTTTCACATCCATTTGATAAACAACCATATTTTTGTGAGCAGCGTATGCCAGAAATATTCGAACAGCTTCAAGTCTAGCCACTGGTGCGAAAGATTCCTCAAAATCAATACCTTCTTCCTGAGTGTATCCTTTAGCCACCAACCGAGATTTATTACGAATAACAGTGCCTTCTGCGTCCAACTTGTTTTTCCAAATCCATTTTAGCCCAATGACATAAACTCCATCCGGTCGTTCAACTAATTCCCATACTTCAAGTCGTTTGAATTGGTCGAGTTCCTCTTGCATTGATTCAATCCAGTTGTCGTAAGTGAGAGCTTCCTTAATGTTTTTGGGTTCATCTTGACAAACTGTGAGTGCATAAATGCAGTGTTCAGCATCGGAGTGAAGTTTTTGTCTTGTCATAACTAGAGCCGTTGGATGTCCAATGATATTAACTATTGGATGATCTCGAGTCCAATGATGTGTTGAAGGGTGAGGGTTATGAAAATGCTGCATATTAGTTGGTTCCAAATTGCGTGTTGACGACTCAGCAATATCTGAAAGGTTCGGAGTCGGAGCAAACGGATTGAAGAACGCATTTGGATCATAATCGGCAGGTTCGGGTACTTGTGGTTGATTCAGATCTTCAGTTGGGTTGTCGGTATTGGAAGCGGTTTGTTCGTCTGTTTTTGCTGATTCAGTTGAAGGTGCATCGGGTTCTACAGTTGTGGTTGTAGGAACGGGTGTATCAGGTACTTGAATGTTATCAGGTTGAGCAGCAGAACTAGTGGATACATCTGGTGCACGTGTCTCAAGTGAATCATCGAACAAGGGAGCAAACAATGTTTCCAATTCTTTACGAGTTAGTGACAATGGTTCGGCTAAAGAATCTGGAAAATTAAGATGGTTGGTTGCGGGTCCTAAGCTGTTGTGCTCAGAAGCCATTTCTGTGAGCTCATCGAAATTAGCATGAATAGTCTCCTGAATTTCCCTAGTTTGATGGTTGTAGATTCTCAAATCTTTTGAGTTCTCACAATATCCAATGAAGATTCCTATGTCTGCCTTTGCTTTGAGCTTTCCAAGATCATCACGATCATTATTTGGGTAGCAGAGAGCTCCAAATACATGAAAATGTTGAATGTCAGGCTTGCGTTTGTGAACAATTTCATATGGTGTTTGTTTGTGACGTTTATTGATCATACAACGATTTTGGGTGTAACATGCAGTTGAGACGGCTTCTGCCCACAGATAATCTAGTAATTGAGCATTAATAAGCATCGTTCGTGCGGCTTCCACTAACGTTCTGTTGCGTCTTTCGACCACTCCATTCTGTTCGGGAGTCCGTGCAATCTATGTTTGATGTAAAATTCCCACTTTCTCAAAATAATCACGAAGAGTTTGATTCTTGAATTCAGTTCCATTATCCGTTCTTACTATTCTGACTGTGTTACGTAGTTGAACCTGAATTTTCGTGAGAAAGGTGATTATCATTGATGGAGCTTGATCTTTGCTTCGAAGAAAGTAGACCCAAGTCCATTTGGAGAAGTCATCAACAATTACTAGAATATACCGTTTCCCATTGATCGTTTGTACTCACATTGGGCCACACAAATCCATGTGAAGAAGTTGAAGAACATGATCAGTACTAGGTTCTGGTTTTGAACTGAGATGTGCACGTTTGCTCTTTCCTTGTTCACAAGCGGGACATAAGTGATCTTTTGCATATCTGAACCTTGGAAGACTGTCAACTAGTTTGTGGCGAGCAAGATCAGTCATAGTTTAGTTGAGATGAGACATGCGTTTGTGCCATAACCAGGATTTTGTCGATTTAGCCTTTGAAAGTAGACATATGGGAGAAGAGGCAATCATGTCGGACATTAAGATAGTGTAAAGACTGTTTCCACGGGTGCATGACATAAGATCATTTCCTTGTAAATCACGAACAAAACAAGTTTTCTCCTTAAATGCGACTTCTAAGTCCCTATCACAAAATTGACCGACTGAGAAGAGGTTGTGACCGAGGCCTTCGACATAATACACAAGACTAATTTCAGTATTCCCACTGACATAGTCCCCATATCCCATAATAGCAGCTAAATGATCATTCCCGAATCTGACAGTACCAATGAACTTTGAGACAAAGTTTCTTAACAGTTTGAGATTGCCTGTCATGTGTCGGGTGCATCCGCTATCAACAATCCAGAGAACAATTTGAACCACCTGCATCACACAAAGGAGACGACAATGGAACAATGGTAAGGGTGGAACCCAAAGAAGTTGTGGGTTCCGTTGGGTTAGAAGCACACAAATTAACAATTTTAGGAATCCATATAAAGTTATGTGTCCTTTGTAACCAACGTTTCCAATTCCAACTAGTTCAAGCTTTCTTCTTAGTGAATTCGCTAAGTGATGGCATGTTCCTAGGAGTATTGTTCGCAACTACACGGGTGACTACGTCATTCTTAGAAACTACACTTGGCTTAATTCCTAGCACAGATTTAGAAGCATTAGTGGGCCTAGTTTTTCTGCCAGATGTACGTTTCTTATGACGAGATAAAAGGGAATTTGCCATACATTTAGCATGATCACCAGATGACATACTATTACGACAAAACACACATGAAGCATTAACATTCAAAACATTTAAAGGTTCATCATTCGTTACACAAAGATTACGATTACAATTTGCCAAAGCAGAATCTAAATCAAATGCAACATGAGTATTATTCAAAGTCTTAATGTGGTCTTCTACTTCAGAGGCTTCTAGTTTTGCTCTTCTACGTTGCATAATCCTATTCTTCCATTTGTTACGTTTACGCTTGGATCCAAATTAGAATTCTGAGTGTTTGTTTTTGTAGTGGTTATGTCTAATTTGTACATTCCTGGTGCAACTACATTTGTGTTGACAAACTTTCCTTTTTCAAGTGCTCTTATTTTCTCTTTTAACTCAATGATGATGTGTTACTTGTCTTTGATTTCACTGTTAAGCTTTCTATTTGAATAAAGGTAGTTATCTCGACTTTTTTGCCAATACTCTGTAACTTCTTGCAATTCAGCAATTTCCTTTTCATATTTTGAAATTTGACTTTTTAGTTCCTCATTTTCATTTTGAAAGGATGTTGAAGTTTTCAGACTTTGCAATTCCAGTTCGAAATTAAGACTTTGGTTTTGACACCATTCAAGCTTTTTGTTCAGTTGAAAATTTTCGTTTGAAAGTTTGTTTTGCACATCATCGTTGTGTTTTATGAGTTTCTCATTTTCACTTTTTAATGTCTCAACTTGTTTAGACAACAATTCAATATCATCACAGTGATCATCAACAAGCATAGAAGTACCAGATTCATAAAAAGAATTCATAACCACAGCTATAATATCAGCATTGAGAACATTTTCCAAGATTCGATCTGCTTCATTTTGCAAAAATTTGTTTCTACGTTTATGCCTTAAAATCGATTGTTCAGTTGCTTGAAAAACATTCATCATGGATTTTACTTCTTTTTAAAGTTCCTGTTCCCAGAGGTTAGCACATGAACGCAAACGTTGAATGTGAGGTGAAAATTATTTTTGAAACATTTCCCTCTTTTCTTTCGCATGACGGGAAAGGAAGTTTGAAACAATAATTTCAGAATTTCATTCAATTGTATTTTCCAAAAATTGAATTTCTTCCATGAATGTATCAAAGCATCGAAGTAAATTAGATTCAGTAAACATGCTTAGTTGATTTTGTGAATCATTGTCATTTTGAAAGGTGATTTCAAAGCTTGTTTCATGATTTACTTTTGTTTCAAAATTTTTGAGTTGTAATTTACAGCTCTCAAGATCCCTTGTTAATAAGGCATTCTTTTCTTTTAACTTTGCATTCAGTGCTTGACATTTGATGTTCTGAGATTGGCTGGTCATGAGTAAGAGCCTAAGTTCTAAATCTGGATCAGTCAAAGGTTCATGTTGTTCAATTTGATCATTGTTATCATATGCATTAGACGTAATTGAATCATCAAATGTGACAACTGGGTTAATTTTATCATAATCGTCAAGTAGAACCACTGTGGACATTTGATCATTCACATGTATAGGTAACATTGAATCATATTGAACAATTTGTTCCTCATCTGATGCAGATGCAGAAGAGGAAGCAATTTCATGTATCAGACATGTGTTAAGATTGTATACCTGAGACAGACCATCAGTGTCATACACTGGGCCCGAATCAATTACCTGGAGATCCTGTGTGTTAGCCATTAGCATCATAGCAGCATTACCTTCCCAGTCATCCATGTCAGTAGCATAATATGCATTGGCCATCAAATTGTTATCATTCTCAGGAAGTGATCTGCCTGCTTCATCTTTAAGAGCCAAGAGATATGCTTGCATGTAGAATGCACTTCCACGAGTTCGCGGTTTAGTACAAGCAGTTGCCATATGAACTTCTCCAAGTTTCACAAGATTTTGCAAAAGAGATTGCCTATGAGCATGTAGTGTAACAGGATGGTACTGTGGGATGAAGATAGGCTTAGGCTCATTTGGAGGATTGAAAACAAGACCATTTGTAGTGAAGGTTAATGATCCATGGTCAACTGCTAGAGATGGTGGAGCAGGAAGAATGGTCTTCAACGTATTCCTCTTTAAACAAGATTTTATAATTTGTTTCATTCTAAGGTGGTGATTATCTTCTGAATGATGCATGGTTTCAAGGTAATTCCACATTGTATGAGCACTGGCGTCAAAGTCCATGTTCGTGTAAATAGAATTGGGAAGACCTAGCGTGATGAACCATGCAACCTGTTGGTCAGCATCATATTGAGCAAGTTCAGAATCAGTCAAATCTTCATCAGTTTGTAGTCTGATGATCCCTGTCGAGTTGGCAATGAATTTCATTTGGTATGGTCCTTCTTGAATGGATTTAAATATGAGATCAGCATGTGGACGATCATTGAGCCATTGAAGAAATCTCCTTTTCCAATTAGTGTAAGTTCCAGGTAACAACATGGGAGGTCTTGTCTCATTGCCAAAGAGTAAAACATGACGTATGTCGGAGGTTTGGCTTTGTTGTTGATGATGAAAGTTGTAGTACTATGGTTGAGACATGATTGAAGACTTGTGTGTGAATGGAACTTGTAGAAGGTATAGATGTTAAGCCAATTCTCGAAAATTTGCACAAGTGAGTTCTCGAAACTTTTGGTGTGAAGATTCTCAAAAAATGTAAAGTCCTTGTGTTCTCGATAAATTTGTAAAGTCCTAGTGTTCTCGATAAATTTGACAACAAAAGGTTCTCGAAAGGTTTGTAGTGTTCTCGATAAAATTTAGTTATCGAGAATGTTGCAAAAAATTTCGAAAATACTGACTTTTCTGAAACAAGGAAATTTTCGAAAATGTATAGAAATGTTATCGAAAATAGCAGTGGTTATCGAGAACTATAGGTGAGTTTTCGAAATTTAACTGTATTCTCGAAAAATTTCCAGTTTTCGAAAAAATGAAACCCAAAACTTTCTAAATTGTACAATTTAGAGAGTATTCCACGAGTCGAAGTGTTTTCTTTCTTATACAAGAGAGAAAAGCACTGAGTGAGTAATGGTAACACTTCAGGAGCAACGAGGAGTATTCTCGATAATTAGGGTTTTAGTGTTCTCGATAAATAGTACAAAATTGGCAAATTTTTGTTTTTGTAAAAAGCAATCCAAGAACAAGTTTTTAATCCAAGATTCTTGTACAACTAGCCTTAAAATGATGAAATCTTAAAGAAAGTTGCAAACTTGAACAATTTTCCAAAAAATTTGAAATTCTCGAAAAATAGTACAAAAATTCGAATCTTGAAATTTTTGAAAAAGTTTGAATCTTTTTTGTTTGGAATGATTTGTAACACAAGTTTGTAAGCAAAGATGTGATAGAAACCAAGAAACAAACAAAAAAGTAACAAAAAACTTCAAAAATAACGAGAAAAAAGAAATGTTTTTGGATCGAATGGAACAAAAATAAAGACTACACCTTCTTCTAGCGATTGATACCACTTGTTAGGTCACCATTTTGTAAACACAAGTATGGATTCAATAAGAAAAGAGATGAGAAATAGAGATGGTTGATCTTATATGATATGAGAAATGAATTTGAAAAAAGTTTAGTTAAGATATCAATAAAACCAACAAGATAAAATGTTACATATGAGTTCTATTTATAGGCAATGAGCTAGGGCAACACTCCCTTCTCCTTCCTATCTCTAAACGTGGGCTTCTTAAGGCCTTTTGGGTTTTATGAGCCTTACAACATTGTTAAACATGAAACGTAATTAAACTAAATACGATAGCAACCTATTACATATTAGGAAATGACCGAGACTTGATAAATAACGTGAAACGTGATCCTAACAAGCGCTCCCCACTAACGATGCCCGAGTAGTTGTAAAGTTTTTGAAATCTCTTTTTGCTCGATTCGGAACTCCTCGTGCTATCATTAGTGATCGCGGTACTCACTTTTGCAATGACCAATTTGCAAAAGTCATGCTTAAGTATGGTGTCACTCACCGTCTTTCAACCGCTTATCACCCACAAACCAGTGGACAAGTGGAAGTTTCCAACCGTGGTATAAAAAGAATTCTGGAAAGGACTGTAGGTGAAAACCGTGCGTCTTGGTCGGAAAAATTAGATGATGCACTTTGGACCTTTCGTATAGCTTACAAAACACCCATCGGGTGTACTCTGTTGATGCAAATAATGTCTTAAAACGTTATTCTCATCTCTCGATATCTCTATGTTTTGATGATAACAAAATGTGAAAACATCTTACGTCAAAACTAACATAAACAATTTTTTAGTCGATATATCCGAATTCTACGTCAATCACTCTAGGTATGAACAAACAAATTTACAACGTGACCAACGATCAAAGAAGTGAATTTATGTTTAGAACTTCACATTTTTAGCTTGACAAAACTTTCTTTCAAAAATACATTTTATTTTTGAATTATAAAGAAATGTTTTATTTGGGCAATTCATTTCAAAAATCCCCCAACAGCTATTTTTTACCCAAACCAGCTCCAAACTCCCCCAAATAAAATTTCACCACTAAAGACAAAAAATAGAGCGTCTTTGTCTGGCACGGTACCACGGTACCACTAAATTTAGTGGTACCGTGTGACAATTAGTGGTGCCGTCCCCCTCAAACGGTCAAATTTCCAGATTCTATAAATACCACTTCACTTTCCATATTTTGGCCATCCTTTTTCACACAAAACTTTCTGAGTTATATACTCCTAACACACTTACATTCCTTTGATCATTAGTTAGTTTTCTTTTGTTTAAAGAGTGATCATTTCATCCAACCAAAGATCACCTACATTCCTCTACTAGTCAAGAGAAGAACACAAAGTATCAAGAAGATACAAAGTGTTAGAGTCTTTGTGTAGTGCACTTGCATTACTAGGTGTTAACTTGATTGTATCTTGACATACATCAAGTGTCATTGTATTTTGTTGTTGTCTTGTGTTGATCATTGTGATCTTGTTGAGATCTTGGAGATCTCTAGTAGCTTGTGTGATTGTGTGTTGATCAAGAGGATCAAGAGTATAGTGTGAGGATCGTGTGGATCGTGTATATTGTGTGAGGATCGTGTAGATCGTGTGATAAGTTAGGATCGTGTGGATCGTGGTAGATTGGTACTAGCTAAGATTAGTACTCGTCATCTAGCTTAGTGTCAGAAAATAACGTAAGTGACGTTGTACGGTTTTCTCCGCCTGAAGGGAGCTTTGTTGACATAGTGCTTAGAACTCTCGAGTGTGGTACTCGGGGAGTGGAGTAGGACGAAGAAGAGCTTCGTGACCGAACCACTATAAATCTCATTGTCTTGGTTTGATCTTTCCATCTCTTTTCTTTACATACTTATTGATTGATTGTGTTAGCGTAGTATTGTATTCATATTGGTGTTGATTGATTTCATCCACTTTTGAATCTAAGTTTTTCACAAATAAAGTTTTATAATTAAAAGAAAACGAGTCGGTAAACTATTCAACCCCCCTTCTAGTTTCTCACAATTGGTATCAGAGCCAAGTGTGACAAGATTTTAAAATAAACTGTATTTTAAAACTTGAATCGATCAATGGATTTCGACAAATATCAAGAAGGGCAATCTATGCAAACACCACCACTTTTCGAAACCAATTGTTTTATTTATTAGAAAACAAGATTTGAATCGTATGTGAAATCAAAAGACATTGATTTTTGGCATGTTATTACCGAGGGTGACTTTAAACCTATTGAAAAGGGTCAAATTATTCCTTATGATCAACAAAGTGATAATCTTAAAAGAAAACTAGCCAAAACCGATGAGGCTAAAATGGTAATTTACAATGCTTTGCCGAAAAAGGAATTTGAAAGAATTTTTATGTGCAATACGGCAAAGGAAATTTGGAAAACTTTGTTAGTCACTCATCAAGGTAATAATCAAGTCAAAGAGAACAAGATTGATCTTCTTGTTCAACAATATGAACAATTTTCCATTCCGGAAGATGAAACCATAGATAGTGCTTTTGCTAGATTTAATACTATTATTACTAGTCTTAAAGCTCTTGATAAAGGTTATTCTAGCAAGAACTATGTTAGGAAGTTTCTTAGGGCTCTACATCCTAATTGGAGAGCAAAGGTCACCGCCATTGAAGAGTCAAAGAACTTAGCGACATTATCACTTGATGAACTCATAGGAAACTTGAAAGTTCATGAAATGATAATCAAGAAAGACTCCGACATAGTCAAAGGGTAGATTCGTTAGACAACCTCGTGACGAAAAGAAAACTCTATCAAAGAACCGAGACAATAAGAAAGGAAAGAACGATAGAAAATGCTTTAGATGTGGAGACCCAAACCACCTCATTGGAGATTGTCCTAAGCCACCAAGAAAAAACAACCAAAGAGCATTAGTAGGAGGGTCTTGGAGTGATAGTGATGAAAACGAGGAGAATAAGCCCAACGACGAAACATGTCTCATGGCTCAAGCTTCAAATGAGGTACACTCCGACTCTTCTTACTATAGAGATGATAATTCATCGATAAATGATAACATGCTATATAATGAATTTAATAAACTATGTAAGGTAAGCGCTAAAGTCATAACTAGAAACAAAACATTAAAAGCAACATTGCATAAACTAGAAAAAGAAAGTTTGGAACTAAAAGATCAAGTAAAAAGACTTGATAAAAGAAAAGTTTGTGATGTTGGCTGCGAATCATGACACAACCTTAGAGTAGAGAATGTACAACTTTGGGAAAATGCATTGAGAATCATTAAGTTTGAAAAAGAAGCTAAAACGTTTGACAATAAGCTAATCAACACAGGATGTATTGAGCATAAAGATACGGATCTAAGTGCTAATGAAGCTTCAACAAGTGAAACAAAACAAGTAAAGTNGAGAATGTACAACTTTGGGAAAATGCATTGAGAATCATTAAGTTTGAAAAAGAAGCTAAAACGTTTGACAATAAGCTAATCAACACAGGATGTATTGAGCATAAAGATACGGATCTAAGTGCTAATGAAGCTTCAACAAGTGAAACAAAACAAGTAAAGTTTAGTAAACCTACAAGTTCTGTCGAAAAAGTGGACGGCACCCCTAAAGGTACATACGGCACCACTAACATTAGTGGTACCGTGTGGTAGAAAGGACAGAACAGAGTCGAATTTGAGAAATAATTTAAGCCCTGAACTAAATCACAAAGTAGTTAACAAAGTTAAAGTACCTACGGTAATTAAAAAGGAAGTCAAAAGTATCTATAAACCCTTGTCAACACCCGGACTTGGTTTTGTAAAATCTAACTCTAGATCAAAGACTCCTCCACCTAGGAAAACTAATTTGCCTAAACCTCGGCCGAGGACTCCTCAACCAAGAAGTAACTTTAGAAGACAAAGTTATTCAAATAATCCAACATCTTGGAATAATTTTCGACAACAAAGTTACTTGCCTTGGGAAATTTGTTCTCCTTTCCGACATCCTAATCAAATGCAAATAATGCATAGGATGTTTAACTCTAACAACTTTAGACCCATGAGATATTGGGGACCAAATGTTTGAGTTTCTATCCTATTCAATAGATTTGCTTGGGAATCAACTTGGAGCCGAATGAATGGGTCAAAGATAGTGGATGCACTCATCACATGATGGGTAATTGAAGTCTATTCTCTTCATACAAAGCTTACAATGGAGGTAACGTTACTTTCGGTAGCAAAATTAATGGCAATATCATTGGCAAAGGTAAGATTACTCAAGACTCCCTTACTATTAAAAATGTTGAGCATGTAGACAACCTAGGATTCAATTTACTTAGTATTAGGTAAATGGTTGACAATAAGTGTAGAGTAATCTTCTCGGAAGAAGGTAGTGAGATAACTAAGTATGGCAAGACCATAGGCAAGGGAGTTAGGAAAAATGGTCTATTCGTTATGAAGATAGGAAATACACCTCAAGATAAAATTTGCCTAGCAACTATAGATGACCATTCCACTTTATGGCATAGGAGACTAGGTCATGCCAATATGCGTTTGATATAATCATTGGCATCAAAAGAATTAGTTAGAAATCTTCCTAAGCTTAAGTTCGATAAACATTTTTGTGACGCTTGCAAAGTTGGTAAACAAGCTCACTCAAGTCACAAGGCCAAGAATATGGTCTCTACCACTAGATGCCTAGAACTTCTTCACATGGACTTATTCGGTCCATCTGCCGTACAGAGCTACGGAGGAAATTACTACACGTTAGTAATAGTAGATGATTACTCTAGATACACTTGGACTAGATTTCTTAAGAATAAGACACAAGCTTTCGAAGAATTTGAAATCTTTAGTAAAAAGGTTCAAAATCAATTAGATTGTAAGATAGTGTCAATTAGGACGAATCATGGTCGGGAATTTGACAATGAAATGCAATTCGGAGTTTATTGTGATGCTAATGGTATTACTCACAATTTCTCAGCTCCACGCACTCAACAATCAAATGGGGTAGTTGAGCGGAAAAATCGCACTCTACAAGAGATGAGTAGAACAATGCTCAATGAACAATCTATTCCGCAAAAGTTTTGGTGTAATGCCGTGGACACCTCAACTTATATACTCAATAGGATATTAATTAGACCGATATTAGGAAAAACACCATACGAAATCTTGAAAGGAAGAAAACCTACATTAGACTACTTTAGAGTATTTGGAAGCAAGTGCTTCATTCTTAACACTAAAGACTACCTCACCAAGTTTGACCCAAAGTCTTACGAAGGTGTCTTCCTAGGTTACTCCCAAAATAGTAAAGCGTATGTAGTTCTAAACAAGGAGACTATGAAAGTCGAAGAATCACTTAACGTGACATTCGATGGAAGTCCTCCTCCCACGAAAACATCACCCTTAATGGATGATGATCTACATGAGGAAGAAGCCGTTAAGGTTAATAGTAAGAAAGTTCTAGTAAATGACATTAAGGATGAAATAGTCGAAGTTGATGAAGTCGTTAGCATTAAGGAATCCAAAAATCATCCAATAGAAAATGTCATAGGAAATCTTAACTAAAGAACCCTTAGGTCACAAGCACAAAACAAAAGTAATTTCTTTTGTTTCATATCCACCGTAGAACCTAAGAATGTCGATGAAGCGATTAAGGATGAAAGTTGGATAGTTGCTATGCAAGAAGAGTTAAATCAATTCACCGCAAATGAAGTATGGGATTTAGTACCTCCTCCTGAGAATCAAACCATCATAGGAACTAAGTGGGTATTTAGAAATAAACTCGATGAAAATGGCGTCGTAACTAGGAATAAGGCTAGATTAGTAGCACAAGGCTACAATCAACAAGAGGGAATAGATTACGATGAAACTTATGCAGCGGTAGCAAGATTAGAATCTA
This sequence comes from Artemisia annua, assembly GCA_014162995.1. Lineage (NCBI taxonomy): Eukaryota > Viridiplantae > Streptophyta > Magnoliopsida > Asterales > Asteraceae > Artemisia > Artemisia annua. The sequence goes on from LBNU01015370.1 coordinate 27,388, forward strand.
TTAGAATACTCCTTGCCTATGCTTGTGCCTTAGATTTTAAACTATATCAAATGGACATGAAAAGTGCATTCCTAAATGGTATTATCAACTAGGAGGTATACGTAGCACAACCTCCAGGATTCGTTGATTTCGAAAAACCGAATCATGTTTATAAACTCAAGAAAGCTCTTTATGGTCTTAAACAAGCTCCTAAGGCTTGGTATGATCGACTAAAAGCATTCTTGATTAAACATGAATATACCATGGGAATGGTTGATAACACACTCTTCACGAAGAAACGCGATTCACATCTCATTATTGTTCAAATATATGTCGATGACATTATATTCGGCTCAAGTTATCCTAAATTGAGCGATGATTTTTCTAAAATCATGCATGACGAGTTTGAGATGAGCATGATGGGCGAATTAAATTTCTTCCTTGGTCTACAGATAAAACAAATGGAAGATGGTATCTTCTTTAATCAATCTAAGTACATTAAAGAGATGCTTAAGAAATTTGGTCTAGAAGAGTCTAAGCCCATGAAAACTCCCATGTCTACGGAAGTGAAACTCACGAAGGATGAAGAAGGTGAGTCCGTAGATAACACTAAGTATAGGGGCATGATAGGTAGTTTATTATATCTAACGGCAAGTAGGCCCGATATCATGTTTAGTGTCTGCCTTTGTGCCCGTTTCCAAGAGGATCCCAAAACCTCTCACCTTGAAGCGGTTAAACGTATCTTCCGATACGTTAAAGGCACTATACACTTGGGATTATATTATCCCAAGGGGACCGGCGTAGAAACTATTGTCTATGTCGACTCTGATCATGCGGGAGATTATGTGGATCAAAAAAGTACGATTGGCGTTTATACCTTCATGGGTTGTTGTCTAACTTATTGGTTCTCTAAGAAACAAACGGCTCTTGCTATCTCCACGACCGAAGCCGAATATGTAAGCGCCGGAAAGGCATGTCAACAAGCACTATGGATGAAGCAAGCTCTTATCGACTACAACATTCATCTAGACGACATCCCGATTATGTGCGACAACAAAGGCGCCATCGACTTGAACAAGAATCCCGTCCAACATTCTTGTACTAAACACATCGAAATTCGCCACCACTTCCTTCGCGATAACGTTCAGATAGGAAATATTTCTATTGAGAAAGTTCCCTCTCAAGACAATATCGCCGACATCCTAACGAAACCTCTCAAACGCTAATCTTTTAACTATCTCCGTTTAGGTCTAGGAATGATGGAACACATCTCGTAAACCCTTTCTTATGACTATTTGAATATTTCTTTTGAAATATTAAGGTCATCCCTCGCATCCCTCTAATGACTTTCAAAGTCATCTCGTATTGTCTAGTTTTGCTCGATCTATCTCTCATTATAAGAATTTATTAGGTATAAATTCCTTCCTCGTGTCAAAGAGTCTCACTAAGTTAGCGAGACTTGTTCGTCAAAAATCAAAAAGGGACAGAAATCTGTTCCAGCAGACCACGGCACCATTAAAGTGGGCACGGCACCACTAATTTTAGTGGTACCATGGTACCGTGTGTTTTACATTGTCGTATATCAGTTTTCTTTCCCTCACAATTCACATTTGAACTTTCCCAATTTCCTCCATTGCTGTCAAAACCTGATCTCACATCACAAATCCTAATTAAACCATCTCAAAATCATATTGGAGGCACTTTTCTTCAAGAAAATCAATTACTATTAATCTCTTATCATCAATTGTAAGTTATTCTATTCTAATTTTTCTTTGATCTTGAGTCTAGGGTTATTCTTGCACAAAAATTGGAATTGGGGATCTCTTATTAAGTTATTTTAATTTTCCCAATTTAGAATTCCAACATAGAATCTAAGCATAGAATCAAATTCATTACATTAGATTAACAAATTATACATAAATCTTTCAAACCCAAAATCCAATTCCATAATTTCCCAAAACCTCACAAATCTAGGATCATGAAATAATTATTTTTGTGCATTGTTGATTCAAATTCAAAACATTTTTCTCATGCATACATGATCTCATGAATATTAATCGAATTACATAATTAATATGTAATCTTCGAAATATTCAATTGAGCAAGAGCAAAGTTAGGAGTGTTTTAAGAGTCAAGATTATCACACCTCCACATAGTTTGCATATAGGCACACACTAGACACATATCTTAATAATAATAAACATCCTTGATTATTAAAGAAAGTTTATTTTCTTTATATAGGTTTCAACCATATCTCATCTCTATGATTTTGATCACCTCATAACCAACACATACATTCCCGATATATCTCGTGAACCCACTACACCCGAAAACCACATTCGTGCTTATGTCAATCTTGAGACCCGTCGGTTTCATGAAGGTCGAGTCGCTGATCCTTCTCTAATTTATGACAGAGATATCAACATGTCATTTAGAGCCATAGGTTTTGATTGCTTACTACACATTAACGAGTTCATTTGCCCTCGTTTTGTGCTAGAGTTCTTTCGACAAGTCGAACTCATACGTAATGAGGATCGATCTTTGTCACTTTGCTTTTGGATCCGCAACTTCAAGTTTGTCCTCACTCTTGAGCAATTTGCTCAAATTCTTAGAATCCCCAATCATGGGCAATGCGCCTACACCGAAGATTGGTGTCTTGAGTCTCTCTTCAATTATAGAGAAGAGAATAGTCCTTATTGTTCTTACATACCTTCTCCTAGTGAGCTCACAAAATTACTCTGTACTCATAAGTACATTCCTTTCCTCGATCCCACAAAAATTCGGTTGGCGGAAGTTCGTTATGAACTTCTTTCTCGTGCTATCATCTTAAAAGAAAATGTTCTTAGATTTAAGGGTGTCCGTGAGCAACTTCCGGCGTGTTGTGCTCATATGTTGTATTGTCTACTCACTCAACAACCATACAACCTTGCCTACTTCTTCGCTAAGCGAATTGTCCATCTCAAAGGTACCAAGGATAAATTGATACCTTATGGGATGTTCCTCACTCGTCTTTACCACTACTTCATGAACTTTCACCCATACCTTCGTGGTCCTCATTACTCTCTTTTCACTCCCGTCATGGAACCCCTAAATGAGTCTCACATCACCTCCATTTTTATTTTCGCTGCCTCCGTTGATTACGACGTCTATGATGATCACACGGATGAGGGAGTGGTGCGAGTTCAACTCGAGAGTGTGATGGAACCTGATGAAGTTGAAATGGTCCTTGAGAAGCATGGACTTGAGTAGTTAGGAAGGGATTAGTAGCCTTATCTCATCTTAGGGATTAATAACATTTGGCTTAACTATTGCATGCTTGACTATTTCCCTAACTTCTTGAACTATTTAATTCTCATATTATGTTGGATGCTAGCCTAATTTGTCCTTTTGAGTGCATGCTTAGTTTTACATTGATACTTGTTTGACTTTCTTTGATTGCTAGATGTAGAGTATTATTGGACATATTTGGTAAATTAATCTTTAGTGATTTGAGACACTACCATTTCCTGCAAATAGTCCACCTAGGAAACTCCCTCTAGCTGCTAAAACATAGGTTTCACAGAAAATTTTCGTTATTTCCAGGTCACGGCACCACTAATTATGCCACGGTACCGTTAATTTTAGTGGTACTGTACGCTATTTAGTGGTACCGTACCATGCTAAGACGAAATTTACTGTTTCCTCTAGAATTCTGCATCCCTATCCTCCAAACCTGCTAATTTTGCACACTCTCATGCACCTTAAGATTCCTCTAGACCCCCATAGGACATCCTTATCACCTTTAATTCAAATCACACTACTTTTGCTTATATAAGGCCTCACTCTTGCAAGCATCTCTTGCAACTAACCATCATCATTACACCTCTAATTCACCATGGCTTCCACACAAGGGTCCACATCTTACATCTCCAAGAAGCCTAGAATCACCATTAGGCCTTTATCCAAACCTCTCTTTGTTGATCTCGCAAAAGATGATGAAGTGACAACACCACCTTCCCAAGGCAATCCAAACTCACCACCTCCACCTAATGCTCCTTCGAAATCATCATCCAATAGGACATCTTCATCATCATCTTCTTTCAACAACATGCCATCATCTATGGATTACACACTCTCACCCATCACACCATTGGACTATACTATGCCAACTCCATCATCAACATACTCACCACCTCCATCACCCATCATGGGTCCTCTTATTCCACTCAAACCAATTGATATACATGGTGCAACTTGCCTATGTTGTCTTCACAACCGTAACCTCATTNACAACATGCCATCATCTATGGATTACACACTCTCACCCATCACACCATTGGACTATACTATGCCAACTCCATCATCAACATACTCACCACCTCCATCACCCATCATGGGTCCTCTTATTCCACTCAAACCAATTGATATACATGGTGCAACTTGCCTATGTTGTCTTCACAACCGTAACCTCATTTCCTCTTTAAGAGATGAACTCTACTACATGTTCTCCTATGTGGAACAACTCTTGATGCCACCACAACCACCAATCATGTCACCATCACCATCTCTTAGCCCATTTAACTAAACATGTCTATGTTTAGTCATCCTAAATAACTATTAGGACTTCATCTTGCACTAGAAGCAAATCTTAGGACTTCTCAAGTCACTAGAGATTAATATGTGCTGCTTGTAGTTGTAGATTTTATTATTTCCTTAATGTATTCACACTTCATGTGTGGTCTTTCGTTTAATGCATGGGCTTATTATCTTATTTTAGTTGTTCTTTCATGGTTGGATATTTGTCTTAGTTGCTACTTGTTAGATATGTTTCTTATGTCATCTAACTTTGTTTTGTAGCAATCAACATTGCTCGATTCCTTAGTATGCTCCAAATGAGGGGGAGTATATATCAAGGGGGAGCTTTGCGAGTCTTTTTGCTTCGACAAAAAGGGGGAGAAAAGTGGGATATAATCACATACTAAAAACTTGTCGAAATTAGTTTTTCACATAAAATGAGTTTATGTTTTGTCATCATCAAAAAGGGGGAGATTGTTGATGCAAATAATGTCTAAAAACGTTATTCTCATCTCTCGATATCTCTATGTTTGGATGATAACAAAATGTGAAAACATCTTACGTCAAAACTAACGTAAACAAATTTTTAGTCGATATATCCGACTTCTACGTCAATCACTCTAGGTATGAACAAACAAATTTACAACTTGACCAATGATCAAAAAAGTGAATTTATGTTTAGAACTTCACATTTTTAGCTTGCCAAAAATTTCTTTCAAAAATACATTTTATTTTTGAATTATAAAGAAATGTTTTATTTGGGCAATTCATTTCAAAAATCCCCCAACAGCTATTTTTACCCAAACCAGCTCCAAACTCCCCCAAATAAAATTTCACCACTAAAGACAAAAAATGGAGCGTCTTTGTCTTGCACAGTACCACGGTACCACTAAATTTAGTGGTACCGTGTGACAATTAGTGGTGTCGTCCCCCTCAAACGGTCAAATTTCCAGATTCTATAAATACCACTTCACTTTCCATATTTTGGCCATCCTTTTTCACACAAAACTTTCTGAATTATATACTCCTAACACACTTACATTCCTTTGATCATTAGTTAGTTTTCTTTTGTTTAAAGAGTGATCATTTCATCCAACCAAAGATCACCTACATTCCTCTACTAGTCAAGAGAAGAACACGAAGTATCAAGAAGATACAAAGTGTTAGAGTCTTTGTGTAGTGCACTTGCATTACTAGGTGTTAACTTGATTGTATCTTGACATACATCAAGTGTCATTGTATTTTGTTGTTTTCTTGTGTTGATCATTATGATCTTGTTGAGATCTTGGAGATCTCTAGTAGCTTGTGTGATTGTATGTTGATCAAGAGGATCAAGAGTATAGTGTGAGGATCGTGTGGATCGTGTATATTGTGTGAGGATCGTGTAGATTTTGTGATAAGTTAGGATCGTGTGGATCGTGGTAGATTGGTACTAGCTAAGATTAGTACTCGTCATCTAGCTTAGTGTCGGAAAATAACGTAAGCGACGTTGTACGGTTTTCTCCGCCTGAAGGGAGCTTTGTTGACATAGTGCTTAGAACTCTCGAGTGTGGTACTCAGGGAGTGGAGTAGGGCGAAGAAGAGCTTCATGACTGAACCACTATAAATCTCGTTGTCTCGGTTTGATCTTTCCATCTCTTTTCTTTACATACTTATTGATTGATTGTGTTAGCGTAGTATTGTATTCATATTGGTGTTGATTGATTTCATCCACTTTTGAATCTAAGTTTTTCACAAATAAAGTTTTATAATTAAAAGAAAACGAGTTGGTAAACTATTCAACCCCCTTCTAGTTTCCTACATACTGCATACAAGCTGGTGTACGGAAAGGCGTGTCATCTGCCGATCAAACTCGAGCACAAAGCCTATTGGGCCTTGAAGCATGCTAACTTTGACCTTAAGACCGCGGGTGATCACCGCAAAGTTCAGCTCTATGAATTAAATGAACTTCGTGATCAAGCCTACGAGAACTCTTTGATCTACAAAGAGAAAACAAAGAAGATCCATGACTCCAAAATCAAGAACCGCGTTTTCAATGTTGGTGACCAAGTTCTTCTTTTCAATTCTCGATTAAAGATATTCTCGGGAAAACTTAATACCCATTGGTCTGGGCCATTCACCGTTGCTCAAGTATTCCCTTATGGAACCGTCGAGTTATCTCAACCCGCTGGTCCCAATTTTAAGGTGAACGGTGATAGGTTGAAGCATTATTTTGGAGGGGACATACCACCCATGGTTGTCCAGGATCTCCAAACCTTCCCCATGAACCATTGAATTCGGGGTCGAGTCCGGCTAGTGAATCAGTTAACGAAAACGTTAGCACCACATGGGTGACAACCCATGTTTTTGACTTCTTTCTATTTTCTAACACTAAGTGTGGGGGAATTCCTCTGTTGTGCTTTGTTTGTGCGTTGTTTGCTCTTATTTTCAGGTTTTCCTTGGATCGTGATGATTGACGCGCCTGTTTTCAATCCAGCCGCCCAATATCAAATCCTTTTGCTAACAATTATCTAGGGATATCTTTTTAATCATTTTTGTGAAAAAGATTTCGTTCCCACACTTGACTAGTAGTATTACCTTTTTACGTTCTAAGTCTCGGCATAATAGCCGGTACTTTGAATATTGAGGGCAATATTCAATTCTAAGTGTGGGGGGAATTCTAGCGAATTTGATCACATTTGTACCTTTAGTGCCCTAGTACCCTCGTTTTGACCAAAATTTTAAAATTTTTCACCAAAATTTTAAAGTTTTTGCAATAAAATGCAGTGTTTAGTCTTGATTAGGTTAGAACAAAGGGAATCCCGACTCTGCCAGAGTGTTGATCTGGCTGCTTCCTTAACGTTTAAGACTAAGGTTTTACAAAACGTGCAAATGAAAATGCTAAGCATAGAGTAGTTGGTTCTCTTTAGAGCTTATATAACTAATCTATGGCTTTTCCTCCCAGGGGCTCCTAATCTGACTTAATAAGTGCTTATTTTTAAACCTTTGAACGCAAAAACCGTTTTGTTAAGCAAAATAAATTTTTATACAATTTTGATATAGAGTACTAGTTCAAATTTTTATTTAAATGTTGNAATAAAGTTTTATAATTAAAAGAAAACGAGTTGGTAAACTATTCAACCCCCTTCTAGTTTCCTACATACTGCATACAAGCTGGTGTACGGAAAGGCGTGTCATCTGCCGATCAAACTCGAGCACAAAGCCTATTGGGCCTTGAAGCATGCTAACTTTGACCTTAAGACCGCGGGTGATCACCGCAAAGTTCAGCTCTATGAATTAAATGAACTTCGTGATCAAGCCTACGAGAACTCTTTGATCTACAAAGAGAAAACAAAGAAGATCCATGACTCCAAAATCAAGAACCGCGTTTTCAATGTTGGTGACCAAGTTCTTCTTTTCAATTCTCGATTAAAGATATTCTCGGGAAAACTTAATACCCATTGGTCTGGGCCATTCACCGTTGCTCAAGTATTCCCTTATGGAACCGTCAAGTTATCACAACCCGATGGTCCCAATTTTAAGGTGAACGGTCATAGGTTAAAGCATTACTTTGGAGGGGACATACCAACCATGGTTGTCCCCGATCTCCAAACATTCCTCATGAACCACTGAATTCGGGGTCGAGTCCGGCTAGTGACTCGGTTAACAAATACATTAGCACCACATGGGTGACAACCCATGTTTCTATCTTCTTTCTATTTTCTAACACTAAGTGTGGGGGAATTCCTCTGCTGTGCTTTGCTTTTGTGTGTTTGCTCTTGTTTTCAGGTTTCCCTTGGATCGTGATGATTGACGCGCCTGTTTTCAATCCAGCCGCCCAATATCCTATCATTTTGCTAATAATTATCTAGGGATATCTTTTTAATCTTTTTGTGAAAAAAGATTCCGTTCCCACATTTGGCCATTAGTATTACCTTTTTATGTTCTAAGCGTCGGCATAATAGCCGGTACTTTGAATATTGAGGACAATATTCAATTCTAAGTGTGGGGGGAATTCTAGCGAATTTGATCACATTTGTACCTTCTAGTGCCCTAGTACCCCCGTTTTGACCAAAATTTTAAAATTTTTAACCAAAATTTTAAAATTTTTAACCAAAATTTTAAAATTTTTGCAATAAAATGCAGTGTTTAGTCTTGATTAGGTTAGAACAAAGGGAATTCTGACTCAGCCAGAGTATTGATCTGGCTGCTTCCTTAACTTTTAGACTAAGTTTTTTACGAATTGTGGAAATGAAAATGCTATGCGTGGAGTAGTTGATTCTCTTTAGAACTCATCGAAGGTATTTGTGGCCTTTTGCTCCCACCAAATTGTTTCACCCCATATTGTATGTAAAGAATAATTAAAGATGTTAGATTTTGGTGAAACTTAGTTCTTTATCTTCTTAAGAGAATCCTTGATCTAAAAATTGGGTACACATCAAGGTCGCATAATAAATAAATTCAAATAAAGTTAAGTTCTATGAGCTGCGGTTCGAGATCGGGCCCTTGAACGTCTTTTCGGGAATGTGTGAGGTCTTGGTCTAACCACCTTGGATCCTCATTTCAAGAACGTCTAGAGTTTACCCCGTGCAGCTCCGTAGTAACAAAAAAAAATCAATAAAGATGGATCTATAAGTGCTTAAGCTGTTTGAAAAGTTGATGGCGCGTGAGGTGCATGTGGATGGTCCTGGACCAGGCACATGAGGTGCACGTGAATTTCTCCTCAACTAATACATATGAGTTCTAATGTATCCTAATTCCTTGATGTGGACCTCATTTTTAAGGCAACGATTCTCGAGAGAAGATGGAAAACTACTTAGCGCCTTAACTTAGTATCTTTATCAGAACAAAAGATTATCGAAACGAGAAACTATGAAGAAATTCATTTCTAAAAAAAATAAAATAAATAGAGGAAAATAAGAAAATGGGAGCAAGAGGTTATTACACAATTAACTTCCATGGGTAGTGTTAGCATTTTACAAAAATGTGTGCACAAGGGTTTTTGAACTTAGTTGGGAGTATAAAAAGAGAATGACGATTACAATTCCCTGGAGACACCCAGTTTGTGTGGATCCCGTTCCGTGATACCAATTGTTAGAATCAAGCATGTTGTTTAAATTTCTTGCATCAAATAAAAAGTCAAAATGGGTTGTTCTTGGATTCTGGATATCCTTTCATTACTTCATATGATCGGATTGCTAGGGACTAGCAATAGTTTAGTGTGGGGGATTGATGACTATGTAAATACTCATCATTTTATACCCACTTTGATACGTAAAACTGCTAAAAATGGCCAAATACAATATAGATATCCTTGGTATTGTGTTTTTATGTATTTCAGGTACGAAGGATTGAAAACTGAGCGAAAGCAGGCTTTTGAACGACTCGTTGACAATTGTGCATACTGTGATATTAAGGAAGGAGTCAAAGTCAACTCCGAACATAATTTTGGAACGAGTTTGTAAAAGCGAAACCGAAACTGAATTTCATGGGCCGACCCAACTCATATTTATGGGCCAAGTCAGCCCATACTTTGCCAAGTCCAAAACTATACTTAAAACCTTAGCCTAATCAAATTGTCACCGGCCCAAAAATATAACCCCAACCAATCCTTCTTACCCTTTTTACATAGCCCAGATATATCTTTCCCTCCTTCCCATCAGAAACAAAACCAGACAAATCCTCCACAATCCCCCAACAAAAACGTATCCATAAGCAAATCCCACATCCTCCCAGAACCTTGTCCCCTCCACACTCCCCTAACACCTATTCCAGCCACCTCAGAGATTCTGTGAGATATTTTATCTACAGCTGGAGATTTACCCCACATTTTGGCGCCAAAAATGGACTTGGAAGGTTGAGATTGACCCATGACAATTCAACGGGTGGGATATGTTTGAAGCACAAAGTTATGACGACCCCTAGTTAGCTTGTAATATAAATAAGGGCACTTGTAAGCCTTTGAAGAAAGTAGGTTTTTAACTTAGTTTCTAGTTTAATATTTTGTAATCTGCTCTTTTAGTTTCAGTTGTAAGCTCTTAATATCAAGCTTTGTACTCACTTTTCAGTTTTAATATAAATTTGAAGTTTTAGTAAAAAGAACTTGTTTACGTTCTGTGGTTGTTTAAAAGTATTTCCATAAAAATATCTCATATGCTCTACGAAGTGAGAATAAAAAGAGAAGAAAAGAATAAGAAGATGGAGCAATGGTTTAGAGCCTCTTGGGAGGCATTAGGAAGGGTAGGAGTCGATATCCCACAGTTCATCTCGGGTTGAAGGTTTTATACTCTTGCTTTCTAATTTGCATATTTCTAGTGTAATTTTGCATAAGCTGTTTTTGCTAGTTGTAGTTGTTATTTGTTATTTGTGTCTGCCTATTTATGTTCAATCCATACTAGTATAAGCTTGTTTTCAGTTTCATGGCTTAGCTTTTCGAATTGCTTCATAAAATTTTCATACTGTTTCAATTGAAGTGTTTGGATTTACCTGTCATTCTGTGTTTTTGTGGTCGTGAGTAGTTAAAAATAGTTCAGAAAGCTTTCAATGGGATCATATGGTATAGTCATAATCTAAAATTGGTAACTTACCAGTTAGAAAGTCAAACTAGTTAAAATACCAAACGTTTACATAACTGATAGGAATTTAACTGGCTTAATATGTACATCAGTTATAAAAATTGTTGAGTTTGTGTAATTCAGTCTTATTGTAGCCTACTACATTATCATCAGTCTTGTAGGAGTAGTCTAATCTCACCTTAGTCAACTATTAGGAAAAATTTAAAGTCAAAAAGCTTTCTAGTTCAGTAAAACGGAGCAAAAATCCAAGTCTTTTGTAGGCTTCAATTATGTTTGCAAATGGATAAATCTTGTTGTTTTATGTTCATTTGTGGCTTGTGTACCTAAATCAACAGAAAAATCTAATTTTCAAAATCATTTGCTTATTGAAAATTAGTCCCAAAGTGACCTATTTGGCCCTTTTGCTCCCCTGCCCCATCTTGTTCTCAGATTTGACCATCTGTTCAATAACCCTTATCTAGCTCATTTCTTGAGTTTAGAACTTGAGTCTTGGTGATTTGAGAAGCCTCTTACGTTGTGTCGTTGCCTGTGTTATTTGCTTGTCCTGTCTTGCTTAGTAGCTAACTATTTTTGCTCTCAAAGATGCCCGTCCACACCCAATTTATGCTGCTACATCAGCAAGAACTGAACTTTTTGATTATTGATTTTGTTTGACACATGCTTGGTGAATTGTTGTTTTGGTTGGTTTGTGTTGCTTGTCTTTGAGTTGCTTGCATTTATTCCCCTAGCCTGTGGTCCTTGAGCTTATTTTAGCTAGCTGCTACTTCATTTTTTACTTAGCAAAAACCGCATGTCTGTTGATTTTTAAGCTTGTTTAAGCTTAACCTAAGGTTGTTTCCAGCTTGTGAGTTATGGTTTACTCGTTTATTTATGCCTTTGGTTTCCTGGGCGTGTTTATTATTTCATATTGAGCATATATTCCGTTGGTGTTAGCTTATAAGTTACCGTGATAGTAGCTAGTTTCTTTAATATCGCTTTAGCTTAAATGTCGAATCTGTGGACTCTCAAGCTTCCATAAGCTGTTTTAAAGCTTTTTCAATAGAAAGTTCTTCACAAAAGTTATTTTCCATCTACTGTTACGGGCTTTTGCAAAAAGAAAAACTGAAAATAAAAAGTTTGCAAAAGGGTGCCAATGGGATTTGAACCTTGGTCACCACTCTCACAGCACTAACACACCACACAACACCATCTGCCCTTGGGTCTTTTACAGTTATATCTTGTAAGATTTTATATTTAACTAGTTTGTTGCCTGTTTTTTTATTTACTTTATCAGTTTTAGAATACTTTTTTTTCTGCTTAATGTGTATTGTACTTCCCTTTTTAATATTTTTCACAAATTAGTAATTAGTTGTAATATTTACCTAAAAAGTTTCAGATTTATTTGAGCACGTTTGCTATTTATTAGGATTTAATTAGTGTGAAAAAGTTTTTAAAATCATAGTAATTAGAATTTTAATCTTATAATTAATTTTCTTTTTCTAAAAAATTTCTCTTTTGTCACTTAGTAAGTAGGAAATTATTTTTATTCCTGTAGGCTTAGTGTTGTTTAGATTTCGCTTTTTATTATAACGCTTTTACATTATTTTAATTGAAACGCTTGTCTTTAGTTTCTTATACATTTTAAGATTTGTAGCTTTACGTTTCTGATTCACATAACCAAACATCTCTTAACCAATCCTTACAAGCACTTTAATCTCGAAACTCATACGATATTCTCCATTCACACCTCGTTGGGACACGACCCGGGTGATCAGTTATCCGGATTCTTACATCGTATTGTGTTGTGTTTTGCACGTTGACTCTTATTTGAAAGTTTAACTTGTGTATATCCACGAGATAACCAGAGTTAACCCAGAAAAATAGGAAATTTATCTGGGGAAAAGACCAAGAGACAGCTTTCCAACTTTTGAAGAGAAAGTTGTGTGAAGCTCCGATCTTAACATTACCAGAAGGAAACGACGATTTCGTTGTTTACTGTGATGCTTCGCGTCGAGGTCTTGGAGCCGTATTGATGCTAAGGGATAAGGTAATCGCTTATGTGTCACGACAGCTCAAAGCACATGAGGAAAACTACACCACACATGATCTAGAATTAGGAGCAGTAGTATTCGCTCTAAGAATATGGAGACATTATCTGTATGGCACCAAGTGTACGGTTTTCACCGATCATAAAAGCCTACAGCATATTCTTAATCAAAAAGAGTTGAACATGAGACAACGTCTATAACACCCTAAAAATCTCATTGTCATACTAGAAGTTATATCAATACTATCATAAGTTCCATTACAAATTTAGCTACTTTGCGAATGAGAATATAACAAAAACAAATTTGCATCATGCGTACACAAGATAACAAAAATGCATACTACAACTAATATTACAACAAAATAAACCAAAACCAAAATGATAAGTCTTAAAGAAATTAAATTTGCATGAGCACCATGCTTGAACAATTAAAGTTGGATGATATTTTATAAGCTAAGTCATATATATATATATATATATATATATATATATATATATATATATATAGGTATATTAAAAGGCTAGAATGAGTCCAATTTGAATCACGAGAGAGATACTCGGTCAAATACACCTTCTAAATCCCATATTTAGTTGAGTAGTTAGTTGCATGTTTCTCCCATATTATAGATACCGAAATCTGTTCTCATTTCCATTCGTATATCATTTCACTCTCACACATAAAATCCTACAAACACAAAGTGACGGCAGTGTAAGCATTCATATGTGTAGACATTAACATCAAATATTCATGATGAACACATTCAACTATTATGCCACAAGGATCTTAGAATACGATAATAACCACATAATTACATAAACGAGTAAAACATACCCGAAGAGGAAGCGCATGTCGACATGATATAGAAACACTTGAACACGACTAGTAGCNGATGCTCACCCCTACCATGAATGTTCTTTTTGACCTGGTTGTGTCGTGAAAATATATGAATCTCCATAAAAGCCCAAGTAAATACAACTTCTATTTACTCCTATAACATAGACCACTCAACTTGTAACATACTCATGACATGTTTACTAAATGGTTGAACATTATGTATTGTATAAGTGCTCACACATTAGTCTCGTGTATCAAGTGACTAAAATCTTAACACCCTTTGTGAACATCAAAATCAAAATAAGTCACTAACAACATATGATCACTAACAAAAAGTTTTACGCTAAAAGTGACTTGTTCAATGACTTGGAAACGTCAATAGCTTCATGATTTTAGCAATCCATGATATGAAATATTACTTGCTAGATGTTTCTAAATCTACATTTATGTTTAAATAAGCCAATAGCAACACTAACAGTCTCGATTTTGAACTCAAATCGAAGTAATTATCTAAGTAATCAAACTCACAAACTTGGTTGGAAAAACAACATATTATAGTCAACTACTCATCCATTATTTAGTTTTTTTAAAGCTGCAGATAAGAAATACATGTTTAACTTTAAAATAATTATACAACACTCATCATGGTCTCAATACAGGGGTGATAGAGAAGCAAGTCCATATTTCCATTATATCAAGTTTCATAATATCACCATTTAGCCAATGTTTCTCCATTTAGCATACCCTATACTGCTCTTATAACCTGCCAGCTCAAGATTCTTGATATAAAGTCCAAATCATAACAGAATAAGCAACCGAAAGTCCTAACTAAGTGATTATCAGGTGAGATTTTTTTTTTCTTCATTTAGGCATTTTCTAAAATAGTTGGCGCATAAGTCTTATAACTTATTTGGAATTGTTTCCCATAATCCTTTTAAAATCCTTTGAATTTGGAATCAATTGCCTGTAAAAAAAATATAACGATGTGATCTAAAAATTGGTCCTAAAAAAATAAGGAACCTACTTAAAAACAAAAGGAACCCAAAAATATCAAAGTTTAATACGCATTACCTTAAATTTTGATGTTGATTAACCATGAAATATTAAACCTGCAATAAAAGAAAAAATGATTAGAATGTGTGTGAAAGACAAATATACATTATCATCAGTCTTGTAGGAGTAGTCTAATCTCACCTTAGTCAACTATTAGGAAAAATTTAAAGTCAAAAAGCTTTCTAGTTCAGTAAAATGGAGCAAAAATCCAGGTCTTTTGTAGGCTTCAATTATGTTTGCAAATGGATAAATCTTGTTGTTTTATGTTCATTTGTGACTTGTGTACCTAAATCAACAGAAAAATCTAATTTTCAAAATCGTTTGCTTATTGAAAATTAGTCCCAAAGTGACCCATTTGGCCCTTTTGCTCCCCTGCCCCATCTTGTTCTCAGATTTGACCATCTGTTCAATAGCCCTTATCTAGCTCGTTTCTTGAGTTTAGAACTTGAGTCTTGGTGATTTGAGAAGCCTCTTACGTTGTGTCATTGCCTGTGTTATTTGCTTGTCCTGTCTTGCTTAGTAGCTAACTATTTTTGCTCTCAAAGATGCCCGTCCACACCCAGTTTCTGCTGCTACATCAGCAAGAACTGAACTTGTTGATTATTGATTTTGTTTGACCCATGCTTGGTGAATTGTTGTTTTGGTTGGTTTGTGTTGCTTGTCGTTGAGTTGCTTGCATTTATTCCCCTAGCCTGTGGTCCTTGAGCTTATTTTAGCTAGCTGCTACTTCATTTTTTACTTAGCAATAACCGCATGTCTGTTGATTTTTAAGATTGTTTAAGCTTAACCTAAGGTTGTTTCCAGCTTGTGAGTTATGGTTTACTCGTTTATTTATGCCTTTGGTTTCCTGGGCGTGTTTATTATTTCATATTGAGCATATATTCCATTGGTGTTAGCTTATAAGTTACCGTGATAGTAGCTGGTTTCTTTAATATCGCTTTAGCTTAAATATTGAATCTGTGGACTCTCAAGCTTCCATAAGCTGTTTTAAAGCTTTTTCAACAGAAAGTTCTTCACAAAAGTTATTTTCCATCTACTGTTACGGGCTTTTGCAAAAAGAAAAACTGAAAATAAAAAGTTTGCAAAAGGGTGCCAAGGGGATTCGAACCCTGGTCACCACTCTCAGAGCACTAACACACCACACAACACCATCTGCCCTTGGGTCTTTTACAGTTATATCTTGTAAGATTTTATATTTAACTAGTTTGTTGCCTGTTTTGTTTATTTACCTTATCAGTTTTAGAATACTTATTTTTCTGCTTAATGTGTATTGTACTTCCCTTTTTAATATTTTTCACAGATTAGTAATTAATGTGATGCTTCGCGTCGAGGTCTTGGAGCCGTATTGATGCAAAGGGATAAGGTAATCGCTTATGTGTCACGACAACTCAAAACACATGAGGAAAACTACACCATACATGATCTAGAATTAGGAGCAGTAGTATTCGCTCTAAGAATATGGAGACATTATCTGTATGGCACCAAGTGTACGGTTTTCACCGATCATAAAAGCCTACAGCACATTCTTAATCAAAAAGAGTTGAACATAAGACAACGTCGATGGATAGAACTGCTCGCTGATTATGATTGTGAGATTCGTTACCACCCTGGCAAAGCTAACGTAGTAGCAGATGCTTTGAGCCGTAAGGAACGAATCAAACCACTTAGAGTTAGGTCATTAGTTATGACTCTTCATTCGAATTTACCATCTCAAATACTCAAAGCCCAGAATGAAGCCCTCGAAAAGGAAGATCGTAAAATTGAGAATTTACGAGGGATGGATAAGGCTTTTGAGATACGTTTAGACGGAACTCGTTGTATTAAAGGTCGGAGATGGTTACCTTATCATGGTAACTTAAGGAACGTAATAATGCACGAGTCCCATAAATATAAGTACTCCATCCACCCAGGTTCTGAAAAGATGTATCAGGATCTGAAGAAACACTATTGGTGGCCCGACATGAAGGCATCCATTGCTAGATACGTGGGAAGTGTTTAACATGTTCTAGAGTGAAGACTGAATGTCAAAAGCATCTGGCTTATTGGTACAGACTGAGATTCCCATTTGGAAGTGGGAAAGAATTACGATGGATTTTATCACAAAACTACCTAAAACATCCAACGGGCATGATACTATTTGGGTAATAGTTGATCGCCTTACGAAATCAGCTCACTTCATTCCAATACGAGAAACGGATGATATGGAAACCCTTGCTAGGTTGTACCTCAAGGAAATAGTTTCCCGACATGGAGTGCCAATATCTATCATATCGGATCGTGATTCTCGTTTCAGGTCGAGATTTTGGCAATCTATGCAAAAAGCCTTAGGAACTCAGATAGACATGAGTACGGCATATCATCCGCAAACCAACGGTCAAAGTTAAAGAACTATCCAAACACTCGAAGATATGCTTCGAGCATGTGTGATAGATTTTGGAAAAGGATGGGAGAAACACTTACCGTTGATTGAATTCTCGTATAATAATAGTTATCACGCCAGTATTAAGGCAGCACCGTTTGAAGCACTTTATGGACGTAAGTGCAGATCCCCTGTCTGCTGGGCCGAAGTTGGAGAAGTTCAACTTACGGGGCCAGAGATAATCCATGAGACTAATGAGAAAATAGTTCAAATCCGACAACGCTTACAAGCCGCAAGGGATCGGCAAAAGAGTTATGCCGACACAAGACGTAAGCCTTTAGAATTTCAAGTCGGAGATAAGGTTATGTTGAAAGTTTCCCCTAGGAATGGTGTCTTTCATTTCGGAAAGCTTGACTATTTAAGGTTCTTGAACAAATTGGTCCGGTGGCATACCGACTTGAATTGCCGGATGAACTAAGTAACATACACGACACATTTCATGTCTCAAATCTTAAGAAGTGTTTATTTGACGAATCACTCGTCATTCCTATGAAATAGCTTCAATTGGACGATAAGCTCAATTTCACTGAAGAACCAGTGGAAATTATGGACCGAGAGGTCAAAAATCTAAAACACCACCGGATTCCTATCGTTAAGGTACGCTGGGACTCCCAAAGAGGACCAGAGTATACTTGGGAACGAGAGGACCAAATCCGTGCTAAATATCCCCATCTATTCTCACCCTCACCCACTAACCCTAGTTAAATCTCGGGACGAGATTTTCTTTTAGGATGGGAGACTGTAGCAACCCATTAACTTCCCCATAGGTTAGAAAAGCCTTACTTACTTAACTTAGGCTCTCACTAAGCACAATCTAGGTTAGAAATGCCTATAGGATTTTCTCTAGCTAAATTTTTGCTTTACTATATCCTTATTGCCTAACTAACCTTTAGACAAGCTCACGTATCCACCTATGCCAACCACAAGCATGTTTACTTGAAGTAAACATCCCGGTATGTCAAGTCAAGGTTACAAAAATATTTTCACTAAGTAAACTATCACTCTAGTACACTATACTCATTAGAAAACCCTAATTGCACCTACGTGTTTACGGTTATCTTTAAAACCCTAATTGCTTATCTGAACTAGCTTGAAAGTGTTTAAAGCTTAAGTATAAGTTATAATAGCAACCTTAGGACATATTAGACTCCCTAGATCATAGCACAACTCCTTAGAATTTAGGTACAAGTCAGATAAGCACAAAACCATAACTAGGCCATAACTTCCTGGAACTAGGTCTAAACTTTCTCAAATCTTTACCATAAGCTACCACCACTTAGCATAAGCCTCCTAGGACTTAATATTAGTCACTAAACACTCATAGGACCCTAAATTAGGCACCAAACCCTAGGCAAAATCCTAAACTCTTACTAGGAAAAACTAGGTTAAAACTAAACCTAAAAACCTAAAACTAGCTACTATACCACTTCTAAACTACCAAGAAAGCACCCTAGAACCTTCACCTAACCTAGCACACACCCTAACACCTCTAAGCACCCACACAAGGAGGCGTATCACCTCCTTGTCACCTTCTTCAACCTCTCGGCAAACCACCACCACAACCGGCCTAGCAGCCCGCTAGCTATGCCATAGCTGGTCTTACTCACCTCCTAGACTTGCCACAACCCCCTAGCTCTACTTACTCGACCTCCCCCCTCCCCGACACCTTACCTCTCTTTTCTTGATCGCTACTCATACGCGACCTATAAATACCCCCTCCCCTCCATTTCTCTTCACACCTTCCTCTCTTCTATACCACCTAAACTTCTGTAGTACTATACCCTTAGAAGCCTTAGAAGTCAAGTAGCAAAGCCTTTTCCTTGTCGAGTTGTGGTTTTGGCCGAGAGAAACCCTAAAACCCTTGCTAACTCTTGCACAACCTAGGTAAGCCTCACCTTTGAATCTAGTAGCTTTAGACCATACCTAGGACACTTATGAGATACCTTAGAACCCTTAGAACACTAAGCTAGAACCTTAAACCCTTTTGTTTGCATGTTTTCTATTCGAAACCCTAGATTTAGAATATTAGGAGTTTATATGCTAAATTGACCTATATTATACTATAATCTGAATTAGATGACTTATTTGAACATATATTAGCTAAACATAAGCTAGGAAATTTAATTGTTTTATAAAAATATAGTTTACTTGAATTTAGGACTAGTTTTGCAATAGTTTTCATGCATAAGGGTATATACCATAAATTCCTGAAACTATAAAGTCTAGGGACTGTTTTTGACATTTCCTAGAATTTATAAGTACAAGGACCCTTTTTGCAAAGTTTTGAAACCTTAGGATAGAAATTAAAATAAGTTATAAACTTAAAAGGACTAGTTTTGCAAATATTATAAAGTTAAGGGTATAAAGGGTAAATATTGAAAGTTAGTGAAGTCTAAGGACCATTTTTGTCATTTCTCTAAATTATATAAGTATAGGGACTAAATGTGCAAAAGTTAGAAAGTTATATGCGTAATTGTTATAAGTTTATAAGTATAGGGTAGAAAATGTAAATATATAAAGTTAAAGGGTATAAATGGTCTATTTTCATATAAGTATAAAACCTACTTTAAGTTAGAAGCATAACACAATACTAGGGAGCTTCATGCGAGGAGTACTATGTGGATATTTCGTTTTGACGAGTTTGCTGGGTTTACGATTTAAAGTGCCCTGGCTCCTCAAACGATTATTGCATATACTTCTGAGTTATGATGGCCCGAACGGTGTTATGTTATAACTAAACCCTAATAATAACATAACTCAATAGTAGGGAGCTTCGTGTGAGGAGTATTAACTTCTGAATTATGATGGCCCGAACAATATTATATTGATAACATAATACAATAGTAGGGAGCTTCATGTGAGGAGTCATATACTTCTGAATTACGATGGCCCGAACAGTGTTATGTTATATGTAAAAACCCTAAGAGTGATTAGTTAAGAAAACCTAGACTAAGACTTGACATACGTACACCTACACCACCCCAGGATACGTGAGTAAGCTGTCTAAACCCTTATTCTACTTACCTTAAGACCCAGGTGAGTTTTCATAGCCTCACACCTTTTAAACGCTTTCTAAATGCTTTACAAACCCTGTGAGGGGGATACGTGCTTTAAATAGAATACAAGTCTTTTCTTTGGTTATTGCACGAGTAAACTATCTGCCACCTCTATATATCCAAAATTCATGAATCTAATCGTTTGGGATATTTTACCCAAGCGAACGCGAATATAATAGATAGATCTATTGGAGTTTGACAACTCCCGTTGATACTACATCTTTCTGGATGGTATCAATAAGTATTATATTTGAACCTCTGAAGGATTAACTTTGGCAAGTTATCCTTCCTATCCCCTCATGGTTGGGTCTGCAGCCCCCATGACCCGGATTGTTAACGTGTGGTTCATGAGCTTAGTGCAATATACCCTCTACCACTAAAACCTTTCCACACATAGGGTTTAAGTTGAACCCTGTGGAACTTGTATTCACTCTCTAATTTCTTAAACATATGACTCTCACTCAACCTTAGTGTTGACTTTTAAGCATGTTATCCTAGGTAATTAAGCACTATAGGAACCCTGGTATGGAGAAGAACTGGACCTGAGGACGTCCAAAATAGTTATCATTCATCAGTTTTTTGTCTTAAAACGTATCTTAGGGACCTCTCTTTGAGTAAAAGTACATCTTTTACTGTAAAAACTCTGATGAATAATTGAATGATAACATCTTTTTCAAAAACGTCTCTTTTCGAGTCGTTTACTATTATCTTGTCTTTGTTTCCATGAAGTAATACCCCAACTCTAAATCCGCTGCGATGTATGAAAAATGGGGGTGTTACAGATACGGCGCATCCTTTTCCATAGGATGCGGCGTATCGACTTACCTGATGATTTTCAATTTTTATTTTTTAGGTTTTATTTTTACTAAATATTAATGAATTATGCAAGTTTGAACCTTCTTAACTCAGGTCTGTTAAAGTCTTGGTGGTGTAATAGATTCATGTACTTTCTGTGGAAACATCATTCATTGAGCTTAAACGTTTCTCATCCACAAGAAAGTAGATTTTGCTCAATGAACGCATAATGGAGGATCATACCGAGCTAATCTCAGGGGAGTTTCTACGTTCTAAATCTTTTATTTTCCAGTTTTTAACTTTCAATACGAACAACGAGGACGTTGTTAACTTAAGTGGGGGGATGGAGAATTAGAACGCTTACTTGTCCCAAATTCAAAATATGCTTAAAATGCGCTTAATTTATCAATTTTTTAGCATGTTTTTGTTAAAGTCTAAAATTATATAACCGCACACATAACTTTATTTTTCCAAAAATTTAAATCTTTAGTGTGCCGGTGACTTGTAAACTTTAGAACTTGGCTTGTATACTATTCGAGACCACCATAATGAGTATTATCGATATAATTGGACTGACTTGTCTAACTTGGTAAATTTCTAGGATTACACCCAAATAGCCTTTATATGTTATGTGATATTAACTAACTACATTGGTTAGTTAACCCCCGTATAAACCCTTTTGTTTACTCTCAGTTTTAGAGTAAGATACCCCTAGAAAAACCCTCAGAGCCATTCCTTTAGGCAAAGTGTGTTTCCTTACATTAACTGTGTTCGCGTGCATAATTCATTATCCTTGGTTAGGTCGGGAAATTGCACAATGCAATTGGAGTGAAAGTACATATGGTATAATTTTTAGTTTATTTTTCATGTGTTTACTAGTTTCACTATTACAGTTATTTCTGAAAGTTATGAAAAGTATGGAAAAATTATCCGGAAAAATCGTGATAGAAAAAGTTGTGAAATTTTACAAATTTATGTTAGTTAAAAAAATTGAAAAAATAGAAAAGAAAAAGAAAGAGAAGAAGTTGGAAGTTTGTTTTAACTAACTTATGTAAAGTTTTGTATTAAGTGGAAGATATCTCCACTATTTGTTGTTGTATTATATTTATGGATTGAATGAGAGTTGGCCGTTATGGAAACGCCAACTAAGGTTTATTCTTTGTTTAAGATTTTATTGAGTATAATTCGTGTCAACCTAAAGCGTGAGTTACATGAGTCAAAAGCATGAGTTATTCAATGATATGAGTCTTATTCATGGGATGGTAGGGAAAGTAATTAACCACACTTAGGATTTTAATCTATTTGTTTGTTTATTTTTATTTTACACCAATTTATATCCTAAATGTTATCCTTACCCAACCGGATTGTTATATTCATTGTTAGCTTTCGAGCATCCGGATATGATAATGGCTTAGTGAAAATATTAAATGTATGAATAAGGTAGTGACCATACGAGTATTAGATAAATTGACTAACGCGCTAGCGATCTAGTGTATGACTTGGTGACCATCCGTTATGCAAATAACGCGCCAGCGATCCAAGAAGGGCACCAGTGACCATCCGTTAGTTGAAGCGTCAAAGACTCGCGCCAGCGATCTACTAAGTTTGTGCAGGAAATGTTTGAACGAAGCTAGGTTCAACCCTTAAGCCTCTAAACCCTATTTACCGCTTTAGACTTGTTACTCCTTAGCTTTAGTGGG
>LBNU01015370.1:81328-101145 GCA_014162995.1 Artemisia annua
TTTTATTGCTTATTGTTACATAGATTCTTCACAATTGAAAACACCCAAATTCTAGTGAACGACCTCGGCTTACCAACCAAAACTAACTACATACGAAAGGGTCATACTTGCCCGTGTGTTCTTCGCTTTATTCGGTAATTCGTGTTATAAATTTAAAACTAGTAGTCGCGAGACACATCAGAGTGGGACCCAACTTCTATCTTTAAAACAAAGCATTTCATCAGATCTTTTCACGAAACCGTTCTTGTTTTCGGGCATGCCATAAATCTTTTCCTTTGGTCTATTTTCCTCCTTAAGAGCTTCGCTTTGAGCGGCAAGGATTTGTGATGGAAGGGGTGAACAAATAGTCATTCCTAACGATCTAACCCTGAGAGGTTTCAATCGTTCTTTCCGGCTTAACGCATCTGCTACTACATTGGCCTTTCCGGGATGATAGCGAATCTCACAATCATAGTCACTGAGTAGCTCTAACCAACGGCGTTGCCTCATGTTCAATTCCTTTTGGTCCAAGATATGTTGGAGACTTTTGTGGTCAGTGAACACAGTACATTTGGTGCCATATAAGTAGTGTCTCCATAACTTAAGAGCAAACACTACCGCTCCTAGTTCCAAATCGTGTGTGGTGTAGTTTTCCTCATGTTTCTTCAATTGTTGTGAGGCATAAGCTATCACTTTGCTTCTTTGCATCAAGACTGCTCCTAATCCGTGATACGAGGCGTCACAATACACTATGAAGTCTTCACTTCCTTCAGGTAGTGCTAATATCCGTGCTTCACAAAGCTTTTATTTCAGTTGTTGAAAAGCTGATTCTTCTTTCTCTCCCCAGATATATTTCTCATTCTTCTGGGTTAACTTGGTCAAAGGCTTTGAAATCTTGGAAAAACCTTCAATAAACCGTCGGTAGTAACCCACAAGACCCAAAAATTGGCGTATCTCCGTGGGGTTCGTAGGATATGCCCAACCTTTAACGGCCTCTATCTTTGCAGGATCTACGTGAATGCCTTGACTAATGATGACGTGCCCTAGAAATTGCACAGTGCGAATCCAAAAGTCGCATTTCGAGAACTTAGCATACAACTCTTTTTTCTTGAGTAGTTCCAGAATAATCTTCAAGTGTTCGGCATGTTCTTTTTCGCTGCGTGAGTAGATCAAAATGTCGTCGATGAACACTATCACAAACTTATCCAAGTATGGCTTGCACACTCGGTTCATTAGGTCCATGAAAACTGCGGGTGCATTGGTCAGACCAAATGGCATCACTTGAAATTCGTAATGTCCATAGCGTGTTCGGAATGCAGTTTTGGGAATATCTTCTTCCCGAACTCTTAGTTGATGATATCCCGACCTTAAATCGATTTTTGAGTACACACTCGATCCTTGTAATTGATCAAATAGGTCGTCGATTCTGGGTAGTGGGTACCGGTTCTTTACCGTAAGTTTGTTCAACTCTCGGTAATCAATGCACATTCGGAAGGATCCATCCTTCTTCTTAACGAATAAAACCGGGGCTCCCCAGGGTGATGAGCTTGGTCGAATAAAACCTTTATCGGACAACTCTTTCAATTGTTCTGATAGTTCCTTCATTTCAGATGGTGCTAACCTATAAGGTGCTCTTGCCACTGGTGCCGCTCCAGGCACTAGTTCAATCTGAAATTCTACTTGACGGGTTGGTGGAAGACCGGGCAAATCTTCGGGAAATACTTCCGGAAAATCTTTAATGATAGGAACATCTTCAAGTTGCTTTTCTGTTGACTTATCTTCCGTTACATGAATCATGAACACTTGGCATCCTTCATTCAAGTGTTTCACCACTCTAGCGTAAGAGATGGTTCCATAGCGAGTTTTACTTTTGTCCCCTTGGACAATGAGAGTTTCATCCTTAAGTGGGATATGAACAGCTTTCTCGTCACAGTGAATTCTGGCACGATGTTTGGATAACCAATCCATGCCGATGATGGCATCAAAACTTCCAAGTTCTACAGGCATTAGATCAATGGGAAAAGGTTTTTCTAATAAAGTTAGGGTACAATCTTTCATAATGGTGTTGGTGCCGATTATATTTCCATTAGCCATTTCGATTTCGTAAGTGGTGTTCAGGTTAGAGGGAGCAATATCAAGTAAAGGTGCAAAAGTATCTGACACAAAACTCTTATCTGCTCCTGAATCAAACAATACTCTAGCATTATGATGGTTTAGTAAGAACGTACCGGTGACAACGTTAAGTGCATTGCGTCTCCAAGTACATATGCCCTAGCTCGAGCATTGTTTTGTCCATTTCCTTTCGGGTAGTGACTCCTGATGTGTCCTACTTCTCCACATCCATAGCAAGTGGGAGTCACGTTCTGCAAGTTGCTACCCGTAGCAGGGCTTCTACAGTTTTTAGCCACATGACCAACCTTCTAAAATTTGTGGCACTTGATGGTGCAAGGACCATCATGGTGAAGTTTGCATTGGTTGCATTACGGTTTTGGAACATGGTAACCCTTGCCTTCAGTGGCAGCAAAGTCCCTGTTGTTCTCTTGCCTTCGGTGATGAGTGTTTCGGTTGTTGTGGTACTGGTTGTTGTTCCGGTTGTTGTTGTGGTTGTTGTGGTTGTTGTGGTGATTGCTGGTGTTGCCGTGATGGTTGTTGTTGTGATGAGTGGTTCTCTTGTCATCTAACTTTCTCTTGAGCTCATTACACTTCACTTCTCGATCCAACAGTTTCTGAGCCAGTTCCATAGCGGCTTCCAAGGATGCAGGGTTGGATGAAGTGACATTTCCCTCTATGATTCGAGGAAGTCCTTCAATGTACTTTTCCAAAGTCTTTTCAAGATCCGGTACCATGGAAGGACATAGTACCTTGAGTTCCTGGAACCTTCGATTATAAGTCCTCAAGTCAACTCCCTTTACTATCAGCACATGAAATTCATCTTCAAGCTTCCTCAATTCTGAACGAGGGCAATACTTCTTCAATATCTTGACCTTGAATTCAGCCCAAGAGAGCTGATATGTTGCTGCTGTTCCTAGAGTCTGGACAGTAGCATTCCACCAAGATAGGGCATCTTGCATTAGAGTCCCTGTAGCAAAAGTAACCTTGTCGTTCTCAATGCGGCCACTTCTTTGGAAGACAGTTTCACTTCGCTCAAACCAGTGAGCTAGTTCAGTTACTCCTTCAGTTCCTTTGAAGTATGTCGGTTGACAAGCCATAAAGTCTTTGTAGGTACATCGGCGGGCTGCAGGTGCTGCTTGCACGCCGGCGCCTCCATTGCGGGCTTGTGCTGCGGCTTGTTCAGCTAGAACCGCATTGACACCATTTGCGATTACTTGTTGGATAGCTTCAGGTGTCATAGTTGTTGCAGCTGCAGGTGTAGGCGGTGCAGGTGCGGTTGCTCTCCTTGGTCGAGCCATGCTTCTATTAACAACGAAAGAGAGCACATGTTTAGAAATCTCATAATGACCAAGTTACATTAGTATACTTCGAGTAACAAGAATTGGTTATAGTTATAATAGTAACCCATATATTACGAGACAGTATATAATATCATAACGCATATGAAAATAAGATTAACCATGAATTTCATAAATCAATGTCATTGCATTACATCACTTATTAATACTTGTTTGATTTGTTTCACAGAACATTCAAATACAAGATTTCTTATTAATATGATGTTTGATATGCTAGGTTGACAAGTCTCCGATCTACGGTTTTCCTGGTCATCCATACGGCGCTGAAGTTCTTAGATCATAGCGGACATGGTTTCAATAGTCTGATTCCTGGCTCTTTCCCTAGCCTGGGATTCCTGGAATGCACGTCTAAGAGCTATATTCTGAGCGCTGACCCTTTCAAGTTCACGGTCCATGGCTCCCATTATTGTCCCCGACGTAGTGCTGGCCGTACATAATAGCCCAATAAACTCCATCGCCTCCCCAAACTGAGTACCCATATGCTCGATCACAGTTTCCATTGCAAGCTGACTAATCACAAGTTTATCAACCTCACCTGCAAGGACCTCAACGTGCTCACGAGGAAAGTTGTTAATCATGCTGGCAATAGCATCAAGTCGATCCTCATGTCGGACAAGTCTGGCTGCTAATAAGGGAACAGTGTGATGAATGGGCTCTCCGGTAACCGGGAGAATCCGTGAAGCAGCAGTGGAAGAACTTTCCCCAAGTTCTCTAGCATTTGGGGGACCCTCTTGAGATCGCCAGTAATGAAGGATTGGTAACAAGAAAGACCATTTACAAGCATCCACTCGTTTACAGGTCCTTTGGTGCCTGCCGGTCTCATTTCGGACATAAGGATCTGATGATGATGGACGTACATGATAGGTCCTTTGACAGGGTGACATAGGAGCACTGCGGGTCATTTTGGGTGGAGATGCTGGTGGTGGAGAAGTGAATGCTAGTGGTACAGTGGTGGTCTGCTGGTAGAAGATAGTAGGTAGCACAGCTGATTCTGGTGGTGGAGCACTTACTTGTTCCTGCATAGTATCCTTATAAGTTTCCTTTCCCTCAGAACTTTGGAAAGCTTTTCCAGCAGGGGCTGGTTCATAAGGCTGGTGTTGTCTAACTTGCCTATTTCGGCGAATAGGACCAGATGATGCCAGAGGAGAAGCCTCGGAGTCAGATGCAAGTAAAAACTGCTGACTTTGCATGTACCTATCAGTTGCAAGTGACATGGGCATAGGAGCTGGAGCAAAGGCTGAAGTGAGAGGTGCAGTATCCTTAGCCTCTGAATCCGATGACAAAGCAATAGGGTGGGGGTTTGAAGACATGGTACTGTAATAATCCCGATTAGTAAATATAAGTCATTAGCATAATCATAAACATGATAACATTATAAGAAGTCATATGAAAAGTAACATCTCTACCAGATGTTGGAAACGCGTAGGCACGGAGGGCATAAGGTGGTATTTTGTAAAAATGGTCCGTTTTAAAAGCATAGTTATAGTCCAGTGTTCAAAACACCTGGTTCTCTATAACCGTGGCTCTGATGCCAATCTATAACACCCCC
This sequence comes from Artemisia annua, assembly GCA_014162995.1. Taxonomy (NCBI): domain Eukaryota; kingdom Viridiplantae; phylum Streptophyta; class Magnoliopsida; order Asterales; family Asteraceae; genus Artemisia; species Artemisia annua. The sequence goes on from LBNU01015370.1 coordinate 86,327, forward strand.
AAAATTTGTCAATAACAGCGGAAGACTTAAAAATGACAGTGGAAGACTTGCGGGGTATTACTTCAAGGATCTTTGTCACAATCATAGAAAACGACACAAAGTGACGTTTTAAAGTTTAGATTTATTCAAAATACCAAATATTCAAGACACCAAGATGTTTCATAATTTAAACAACAAGTTTATTTGAAATGTATCAAAACATTTATTTAAGCCCGTGCCAGGTTACATGCCCACTCCGTGCCTTCAAGATCTTTCTTGTTTAACTCCTGAGATAAACATGCTAAAAGTCAACAAAAGTTGAGTGATATTCATAGGTTTAAATTTAACAGTTGAACACAAGATAAAGTCATTAATTCCAAATCACATGCAATCAAACAAGTTGAAAATCATCATATTTCCATTTTCAATATTGCCTTAAGCTCATGACACACAACGATTAACAGCCAATCATATAAAATAATATGACGCAAAATAATAGGCCCCCAAGATAGGTATTTGCCAATAACCTATGACATCAAATAAAGTGCGTTTGGTGGTTTTCTCCAACAACCAAACGGGGATTGTCAGTCCCTAATAGATCTATCCACAGTTATTTACGTTCACCCTACAAGTGATTAAGGTTCATGATCGAGGGACTTTTGGCAATAGCAACTTAAGCAATAATAACAGCCAGCCGGTATAACAATACCAATAAAAAGACTTGTGTTCAGGTTTTAAGCATGTATCTCCCCACAAAATAGTTTAAACAAGTGGGCTATGAACTCACCTCAGTAGTACAGTAGTAGTGGTAGTATCGTAATCTCAACGATGCAAGGCAACGGCTTCACACACAACCTAAAAGATATGGCAAGTTTTAGTTGATAGTCTAAGTCCAGTTTTTATCGCGAATATTAGTCATTTAGTTGTGAACAAAACTCGTATTTTTTTAAATGCCTTAAGTTCAAAAACAAAGTTATATATACATATAACTTGTAAGTACAATGATCGATGATCGATGAAAAGTCATCATAAATAAGTCATAGCTTGTAGACGATAAGTTACGATTGTAAGTATAAAAGAAAATGAATAAACGTATCGTCATATATATATTGTTACGAATTAATTATAGTTACGCGAATTATATAACGTGTATATATATAAGTTAAACTTATAAAAGTTTTATATTAAATATGTATGTTTATTTATAAAACATTATTATAATTTTTATAAAATAATATTACAGAAAAATCCTTTAAGTTTCACCAAAGTTACATTTTTAACCCTAACGGTATAAACTTTACATGTTTAGTCCAAAGTTAATTATTATTACATTTTTATTCCAAAAGTATTAACATTTACATTTATTACTTCCAAGTTTTAATATTAACAGTTTCTAACCCAGAAAATCAGTTTTGACAGTTTCTACCCTAAGTTTGCAGTTTTGTCAATTTTAGTCCCTCGTTAGTGAAATTTTGCAAAGTTGGTCCAAAAGTTACCAAATTCAAAACTTAACATTTTTACTATTTAGTTAAGCTCAGAATACTCTAATTAGCTTATTATAACAGCTTATTTGCTTAAAATCACTTATTTTCACATAATGGGCTTAACGAGCCAAAATTAAGGCCCGTTAACGTTTTATGCTCCGTTGGGCTTATGAAAGGTTTGGGCCCTGTCTTGGGCTTATTTTAGTGTTCTAAAAACGTTTCGAAAAAGCTTGTGTGACCAGCTTATCGAATAAGCTTAAAATGAGCTTAATGGGCTTTTAAGCCTTTTCGTTATTTTTAAGAGTTTATAGAAAACAGTTTTTGTTCTAACAAATTGGCTTTCAAAAAGAGCTTAAACGAGCTTATTAGGTTAAACCAAAAATGAGTCCTAGTTGCTAGTAGTGTCGACAACGAGGTCACGTTTTAAAATCAATGGGTTATGTGTCTAGATTTGAAATAACGAGGCCAAAGTAAATGTCACTTAGCCATTTAGAGAAACAGTTTTAGATTCTCAAAAATATTCTAAGTCTTGAAAACAAATTCGAATGGGTCTTTGTCACTTCTAAACGTGGCTAATACTTGGTTTAAACGTTAATATTATGGTCGAATCTTTGTTGTAACTAATTGTTGGTATAGTATACATATTGTACGAGCAAAAATAATTATACATTATTAATCTCGTTTACTAAATAATTAGCCAAAGTAAACGGTCAAACTCAGTTTTGTAACATATTTCTAAAGTTGTCAAAAATAATCTAAGTGTTGGAAATAATACGAAAGTGGCCAAATGACATTCTAAACGTGTCATATTTATTATGTAAACGTTATTTTTAGTAATAAAACTCTTTGGCACTTGTTTGCTAGTATATTAAACATCTAGAATGATAAATAAAAAGTATGTGTCACGTTCATATATTATTAGATAACGAGCCAAAGTGAACGTGCAAAACTGAAAATAACAAAAGTAGTATAAATTGAAAAGGGTCTCCAAGAGCCTTACCTCACCTCTAGGGGTGGGGTAAATTCGTATTTGTGGATCGAGTTAGAGCAAAGGACCACCATGGTTTGTTTCTCTACACACCAAGGATCCAGGAATGATCAAAATGTGGATTGGTACTCAACTCTAATGCCTTGAACTCTTGGCAAACCGTTCGTCCCTAGTAACTCATAACCCTTAACGCAAATTTGGAATGTGGTATGTTTTGTGTGTGAGTCTTCAACTGAGATTGCATGGTTGTTTATATAAGCAACATATAAGTGTGAAAGCAAACAAGGTTCACAAGAGGTTGAGTGATAGGATCAAAGGAATGCATGCCACCTTCACTTATGCCCAATCGAGACAAATGAAGTGAGAATATGGACAAGGGATGTGTAGACTTACTTCTGAACATTCCTGACTGATTCTAAGTGTACAAGGTTGGGATTCCAAGGATTGGAGAGCAAGGGTGGTTGTTTTGGAAGCTTGTGACAACTTATACAAATTTTACTCAAAGTGTGTTGGGAGGTTTGCTTGTGTCAGTTTTGGGGCAGCATTTGTGTAAGATTTTTAGTGATAATTGGCATTCTTGATTCTTTGTAATGAGGTCTATTAGGAGGGGTGATAAAATGTACATATTGTTAGTTGAAATCGTGAGAAAAATAAGGTGTTTTGGAGTGGTGTCGCGACTGGGAAACAAAAGAAAAGAAAGAAGAAAAAAATATACAAAGGGTGCGTTTGGCTGGGCTGGTAAGCCTGGTGGGCTTGGTTTGCGTGGGTCAGGCCCAAACGAAAGAAAAGAAAAGAACAATGGGTCCGTTTGGTTTGCTGCTTGGTTTAACGTGGCCCATTGGGTCCTGTGGGCCCACGTAGCAAGGTTCGTGAGTTGGGTTACGGTCCAATAATATTAGTGAGCAATCTCGGGAATTTTCGTAGGCTCGGGAATCATATAAATAGTGTACGGTAATTAAACGAAACGTGTTGGGAATTATTTGTAACAGACTTAAAAGTCTGAATAGTCTAGTTAAGTTGGGTAGATAGTTAAGTCTGCCAGTACTAAGTTAAGCCTGGTAACTTATAGTTAAGTCTGTTTATGTTAGTTCAGTTAAGTCTGTTTTGCTGAACAAGTTAGATATATTAGGAGATATTATAGGAAGGGATATGCACGCGGTTAGATATCTTAGGAGAAGATATGCATGCATCCTTTCACACGTTTGTAGAATTAGGGTTTCCTTATAGTATAATAGGAACCCTACGGCATTGAGTTCTATGCCAAGTTTTCAAGAAATTAATAGAATATAAAGTTAGTAATTATCTGTGTTGTTCTTACTGCTTGTGTTAATATTCCACGTTAACATCAAGTATACATTGTTTAAAGTTTCTCATATAGATAGTTTGGATTTATTCAAGGTATCTATTGTCTTACAAAGGCTGCTNGCGGTTAGATATCTTAGGAGAAGATATGCATGCATCCTTTCACACGTTTGTAGAATTAGGGTTTCCTTATAGTATAATAGGAACCCTACGGCATTGAGTTCTATGCCAAGTTTTCAAGAAATTAATAGAATATAAAGTTAGTAATTATCTGTGTTGTTCTTACTGCTTGTGTTAATATTCCACGTTAACATCAAGTATACATTGTTTAAAGTTTCTCATATAGATAGTTTGGATTTATTCAAGGTATCTATTGTCTTACAAAGGCTGCTAAGATCCAAATCTTTGGACCTACAAGTGGTATCAGAGCCTCGCTGAGTGACTCTGAGTAAGAAGAAACACATATCCACATATTACAACCACTCAAACACTCACAAAAAAATTCCAAAAAGATGTCTAAACCTGTTGATGAATTCTATAGTCGTCACAGTGATTCTGATGCTGAAGAATCAAACCATGAAGATGCTGTCTCTGACAATGAGAAGCCAAAGCAGCAACAACAGCTTGTGCCTGTGGCCAATATCAAACTCCCAATTCTTAAGAAGGAAGAGTATGATATATGGGCAATGGAGATGGAACATTATCTGGAATACATAGATAATGATGTGTGGAAAGTCATACAGAATGGTAAATAAGAAGAAGAAGAATCTCTGTAGGCAAGGATGGTACTGTTAAAGTGCTTCCACCAGTCACTGCTGCAGAGATACATGCTGTAGAGAAAGAAAGGGAAGCTAGGACCATTCTTCTGATGGCCATTCCAAAAGAACACCTAAGAAGGTTCCATGGGATAGATGATGCCAAAGAGATCTGGAAAGCAATTCGAATCAGATTTGGAGGGAATGCCAATTCCAAGAAGATGCAGAAGGCTATACTCAAACAGCAATTTGAGGCATTCACAGTAAGCAGTTCTGAAGGGCTTGAAAAAGGTTATGAAAGGTTCCAACACCTACTCTCTCAACTAGAAGCTCATGGTTCTCCGGTATCTACTGAAGATGCAAACCATAAGTTTCTTAGATCTATGCCTCAAGAATGGACAAATGTGACCATGAGCATGAGGCTAAAAGAAGGTGTTGATGATTGGTCAATTGATGATTTGTTCAACAATCTTAGGGTTTTTGAACAAGATGTCAAAGGAAGCTCAAAATCATCATCCAGTGCAGCCAATGTTGCCTTTGTTGGACAAGGAAAGACCAGTACTAATAGAGTTAGTTCTGGCAGTTTTAATCTTGGCGGTTATGTTTCTTCCTCTAACAACAAGGAGAGAGATAACCCTGCTGGCTTTGCTGATGAAGTTCTCTACTCTCTTTTTGCAAAGAGATCTGATGAAAGAGATCTCATACATGATGATCTTGATCAGATTGATGATGTTGATATTGAAGAAATGGATATCAACTGGCAACTGGCCATGATTGCACTCAGGATGAAAAGGTTCTTCAAGAAAACTGGAAGAAACATTAAATACAATGGAAATAAGCCAGTTGGTTATGATAAGTCAAAACTTGTATGCTGGAAGTGCAACAACAATGGTCACTTTGCTAGAGAATGCACAGCAAAAGTGACTTCTGAAGAGAAGAAGAAGAGGATTTATCCAGAGGAGGTGAACAAGAAGGAGACAAGCCAGGTTGGTCTGCTGACAATGGATGATGGCATTATCAATTGGGTGGAGCACACTGATGAGGAGGAACCTACCAACCATCTTTTAATGGCCATAAGCTCTAACTCTGAGGTATCTCTATGTTCTAAACTGTGTATTGACTCATACAACAATGTTAAAGCCATGTGTGATGAACAAACAAATCAAATAGAAGAACAAGAGATTAAAATACTTGCTTATGAAAATGGTGTCAAAACTTTAGAAGCTCAGGTTGATAAACTTCAAACACAACTAGCCAATTTAAACCAAAAACTTACTTTTCAGGCTAATGAGATATATGCTAAAGATGAAAAACTGAAAAAGTATAGGAGAATTGGTGAAAAAGCTCTTAAAGAAAAAGAAGAATTACAGCAAATAGTAGACAAATGGAAAAATTCTTCTCAAAATTTGTCAAAGTTAATAAACAGTGGCATGAGCTCAACATGTAAAATTGGTCTAGGATATGAGATAAAATCAGATAGTGAGGTTCTAAGTTATGAAGAAGAGATGGATAGAAGCATGTTTACTGCTTCAGATACTGATTTGGCTGATTCAATTGCTTATAGTAGATTCTTAAAAACTGATAACTACAAAGGAGTTCCACCTCCTTTAAGTGGAGACTATACTCCTCTACCTGAGAAAGAGTATGATGAATCACTATATGTGTATGGTAAAAAAGGACCTCAAGTGCCTGAAATAAAGGTCTCAGAAGATAAAACCAGTGAATACTCTACCTGTCAATCTAATGACAGTGAAGAGTCACTTGGAAACACCTCTGAGTCCTCTGAATCAGAGCCTGAAAGTATGTCAAGTGAAGTGTCAAAGTCAAAATCTGTTAAAAGTGATAAACCTGTTGTGTCAGAATCTAAACATACACCTGTTGAACCTAGTTGTGAAACTCACTTAAAATCTCCTAGGCAACAAGTAAATAAACCAGAGACACCAAAAAGGGAAAAGAATGATAAATGGAATAGAGTGTTAGGAGGAGGTTATGTATATACTCAGAAAAGATGTTTTGTGTGTAATAGCATTAGTCATTTGATAAAAGATTGTGACTTTCATGAAAGAAGAATGGCTAAAGAAAATAAGTTGAGAAAACAAAAGATGGTCAATACTGGTAATAATATGGCTAAACCTGTATGGAATAATGTGAATAGAATTAATCATGCTAATCAGTTTATCCCTAGACAAGTTCTACTCAATACTGGCAACACAAATGTTAATTCTGCTCGTTTAAGGGTTAATACTGGTCATTCCAAAATTAATTTTGGTAGACCAAATGTTAATACAGGTAGAAACCAGATTAAACCTGTTGGGCAAAAGGTTAATCCTGCTCATCCCAAGGGTAATACTGGCTACTATAGACCAAAACAACCAATTAAACCACAGGTGAATCAAGCTAATCATAGAAATTACTTTGCAAAATCTTCTTCACCTGTGAGAAGACCTATTTCACAGATGAACAATTTTAACCAAAGAAGAAATTTCTCCAAATCAAAATCACCTGTGAGAATACCCACTAAAAATAATACAGCAAAGATCTCAAACTCTTATGCTGTATAGGGAAAAAGGGGGTCTCCTACTAGAGACCTAGACTATTGGAAATGGGACCCATTAAAGAATGAACTTACCTATAAGTCCCAATGCAGTGTTAGTGGATCTTGTTCTTACAAGACTTACAAATATGTAGATCCACAAAATGGACCCAAGCCTGCACAGGCCTGGGTCATTAAGAGAAACTAATCTCTTATTTATGTGCAGGATCATCCACTCAAGAACATGGGAAACAGAGGTATATTTGACAGTGGATGCTCAGGGCACATGTGTGGTAACAGGGAACACATAAAAGATTTTGAAGAATTCAAAGGATGGTCTGTTACTTTTGGAGGTAGCAAAGGCTACATTACTGGTAAAGGTAGAATTGTTGTTGGCAATTTAGAATTTGACAATGTCTCTTTTGTAAAAGAACTTGGGCAATTTAATCTTTTCTCAATATCACAAATTTGTTATAAGCAGCTAAAAGTTCTTTTTACTGAAACTGAATGTTTTGTGTTGACTTCTGACTTTAAGATGCCTGATGAAAGTCAGATACTCTTAAAAGTTCCTAGACAACACAATATGTATAGTTTTGATATGAAGACATCTGCACCTACAAAAGGTTTTGCCTGTTTGTTTGCAAAAGCTACATTAGATGAATCTAAATTGTGGCACAGAAGATTGGGTCATATAAATTTCAAAACTCTTAACAAACTTGTGAAGGGAAACTTTATAAGAGGTCTACCTTTCAAGGTTTTCAAAAATGACCATGCTTGTGTGGCTTGTCATAAAGGAAAACAACATAGGGCCACCTGCAAGGCCAAACTTGAAAGATCCATCACTAAACCATTACACATGTTACATATGGATCTCTTTGGGCCTACTTCTGTAAAGAGCATTAATTATGCTCAATATTGTCTTGTTATCACTGATGATTGTACCAGGTTTTGCTAGGTATTTTTTTTGTCCTCCAAGGATGAAACTCCTGGCATTATTCAAAACTTCATAAGAAGGATTGAGAATCAACTTGATCAAAAGGTCAAAATTATTAGATCAGATAATGGGACTGAATTTAAGAACAGAAGTATGCTTAAATTCTGTGGAAACAAAGGAATAAAATAAGAGTACAGTAATGCTAGAACTCCACAACAAAATGGAGTTGCTGAAAGAATGAATAGGACACTCATTGAGGCTGCAAGAACTATGCTTGCAGATTCACTTTTACCTACTACCTTTTGGGATGAAGCAGTTATTACTGCTTGTTATGTTTTCAATAGAGTAAGGGTGACTAAACCTCAAAACAAAACTCCTTATGAACTATTATTTGGTGAAAAGCCAACAATTAGCTACATAAGACCATTTGGGTGTCATGTTACTATTCTTGATACACTTAGTGCTCTTGGAAAGTTTGATGGCAAGTCTGATGAAGGATACTTAGTTGGATACTCAACTACTAGCAAGGCTTACAGGTTGTACAATCTGGAAACCAAAAGAGTTGTTGAAAATCTTCATGTTGATTTTCTTGAAGAAAAACCTAATGTACAAGGACTGGGTTATAGATGGATGTTTGACATTGATTATTTAACTGACTCCATGAACTATGTTCATGTCTCCTTGGAGAATCAAGCTAACTCTACTGCAGGTTCCTCAAATGATACTAATAGTGCAGGTACCACAAATGAGGAAGAAGAAGTATCTGAGCACCCCATCATACCTACCACTGTTCAACTATCTGCAGATGCTAATGAACCAAAGAGATCTTTTCCTCAAGCTAAGGTGATAAGTGTAGAAGCACAAGCCAAGGAGTCTTCTCCTTAAAATGCTGATACTCAAGATCTTGGAAAAGAAGCAGATCTCCACTTGGAAACAGCACCTGAAATCACTACTACCAGTACAAACTCTGTTAATACTGGCAGTGAGTCTGAAAAGCTTGATTTCACCTCACAAGCTGATCTAAATGATCCTATCATACTAGAACCTGCTATTAGTGATGTACCTAATGAAGGACTCTTTACTGAAGTATCCTATGATGTAGAAGGTGTGATCACTGACTTCAACAATCTACCAACAGAAGTGGATGTAAGTCCTGTTCCTACACTAAGGATTCACAATGTTCATCCAAAGAGTCAAATCCTTGGTAATCCTAAATCAGCTGTTCAAACAAGGAGACAAATACAGCAACAACTTGGATCTCATGCACTCATCAGCTTTATTCAGAAACAACAAAGGAACAACTACAAAGATCAACAACACTGTCTTTTTGCATGCTTCCTCTCTCAAAAGGAACCTACCAAAGTCACTGAAGCCTTGGATGATGAAAGTTGGGTTGAAGCCATGCAAGAAGAGCTTTTGCAGTTCAAGCTACAACAGGTGTGGGTTCTTGTAGATCTACCTCATGGGGCTAAAGTCATTGGCACAAAATGGGTCTTCAGGAACAAAAGAGATGAAAGAGGGGTGGTTGTCAGAACTCAGAAGCAAAGCTAGATTGGTGGCTCAAGGATACAGGAAAGAAGAAGGCATAGACTATGATGAAGTGTTTGCTCCTGTGGCTAGAATTGAAGCCATTCGATTATTCTTAGCCTATGCATCCTACATGGGATTTACTGTATATCAAATGGATGTCAAAAGTACCTTTCTTTATGGCAAAATCACAGAAGAGGTATATGTCTCTCAGCCTCCTGGTTTGTTGACCCTGCTCATCCTAAGAAAGTATACAAGGTGATCAAAGCACTTTATGGACTGCATCAAGCTCCTAGAGCTTGGTATGAAACTCTTTCTTCATTTCTTGAAGAAAAATGGATACAAAAGGGGGGTCATTGACAAAACCTTGTTCATTAAGAAGGACAAGAAATATATTATGCTTGTGCAGGTCTATGTGGATGACATCATTTTTGGGTCAACCAAAAGGGCTTGGTGTGAAGAATTTGAGGCATTGATGAAAGGAAAGTTTAAAATGAGCTCAATGGGAGAACTCACTTTCTTTCTTGGTTTGCAAGTCAAGCAACTGTCAGATGGACTATTTATATCACAAGAAAAGTATGTTGCTGACATGCTTAAAAAGTTTGACTTTGCAAATGTTAAAACTGCAGTCACACCTATGGAGAACAGAGTGCCTTTAACTAAAGATGAAGATGCTGCAGATGTGGATGTGCATCTCTACAGATCAATGATTGGCTCTCTTATGTACCTAACAGCCTCTAGGCCAGATATTATGTTTGCTGTATGTGCTTGTTCCAGGTTTCAGCTCAATCCCAAGACTTCACATCTTCATGCTGTGAAAAGAATCTTTAAGTATCTCAAAGGCAAACCAAATTTGGGGCTTTGGTATCCCAAAGAGTCATCTTTTAACCTGGAAGCTTATTCAGACAGTGATTATGCTGGAGCAAGTCTTGATAGGAAGTCCACAACAGGAGGTTGTCAATTCCTAGGCAAAAGATTGATTTCATGGCAGTGCAAGAAGCAGACCATTGTGGCCACTTCTACTACAGAAGCTGAGTATGTGGCTGCTGCAAATTGCTGTGGTCAGATACTATGGATTCAAAATCAAATGCTAGATTATGGTCTAAACTTCATGAATACTAAAATATTTATTGATAATGAAAGTCCCATATGCATTGTTAAAAATCCAGTATACCACTCTAGGACCAAACACATAGAAATCAGACATCATTTTATTAGAGATTGTTTTGAAAAGAATCTCATTAAAGTGGAAAAGATTCACACTGATTTCAATGTAGCTGATTTGTTAACAAAAGCATTTGATGGACCAAGGTTTAACTACTTGGTAGTCAATATTGGGATGATGAACCCATAGCTACATTTAAGGGGAGGTTAAATGTAAAGTGTGTAATTGGTTGGAAGTTTAGTGATAGTTTAAACTGGCTACTTAGAGTTAATACGGGTAGCTTAGTTGGTGTTAATTCTGGCTGTGTATATATGTTTGGTTTCTACTAATCATTTCAGGTTTCCAAAGGCTCATGCATTCGTACAAGTTGTCCTTGTAGTCTTGGGATGTCAGTTTGGATAAACTGTCTAATTGCTTGTTAAGTCTGGTGAGAAAGTTTTTAAGTCTGGTTGACTATTTTTAAGTCTGGTAGTGTTAATCTGCAATTAATACTTTACCGTTGTGACTGATCACCCGCATAATGATTTTTTACTGTTCAAAATAACCGTTATCAACCAAATGGGTATATAAATGAATAAAATTGATTTACTTTTCGTCTTTATTCATTATTTCCAAATAAGTAAAAAGTCTCTCAAAAGGTTAACCATACTCTGTTTTCCACCAGTACAAATCTCCTCTCACCAGTACTTACATGGCTTTGCTTGCGTATAGTGCTCGACATAATCAAGTGGGTTACTTAAAGAAGTCATCAAAAAGTCAAGGTTTTGATCAAATACTTACCTTTTTAAATCATTCTTATATAAGGTATGCTTTGACTTGTAAACTCACTGTGTATGATTCCTTGGTCAAACAGTTTTGGCACACTGCTATTGTTGAAACTCTTCCAAATGGTATCAAACAATTAAGGGCAACCATTGATAGTATTGCTTATATTGTCACTGAAGCATCTATTCGAGAATGTCTACATTTAAATGATGCTTTAGGGGACTTTAAGTTGCCACATAAATTTTTTGTTGAGGGTATGAAATATATTGGATATCCCATTGGTACTAACCTTAAATTCTTAAAACGAAATCTTTCACCCCCAATGGAGATTCCTAGTACATCATTTGCTTCAATGTTTAAGTTCTAAAAGTGGAGGATGGGATCAATTTGATACAAAAATTGCTTCTGCCATGATCTGTCTTGCTCTTGGAAGAACTTTCAATTTTTCTAAATTGATTTTTACTGGAATGGTGGCTAATGTGGATAGTCAACATAAGTTTTTGATGTACCCTCGTTTTATACAGATGGTTTTAAATGCTGAGACAATAAACAAAACTATTTATCCTGTAAAATGTCTCAAAGCAAAGGTTTTTGGCAATATGAAAAGTGGATTTACAGGGGATGAAATGCCATCGTCTGTAGCTATGTTGTTTGCTTCTTCTAACCCTTTTGCAGGTTCTTTAAGGTCATCTGATGCTCAGTTTGCTCCAGTGCATACTCTTGAACTCAGTTCCTCTGCCTCACATCAAGAGTCTCCCACAATGACAATGGATGATATTTTGAAGCTGGTTCCTACACTTCTTAATCGTATCACTAGATTGGAGAAACAGCTGACCATGACAAATAAGAAAGTGGAAAGGTTGGAACATGCCTTAGAAGAACTTGGAGTTTCTTTGCCTACTTCTACAGATGCAGATTCTGAAAATTCATCCAAACAAGGGGGGATTGGTCCCAAACAGCTGAAAAAGAATCCTTAGAAGAAACAGATTCAGAAGAAACAGCTGTTCGTTCTCCTAGACTTGAAGATGCAGAGCTGATCATTAACCTGAGTCAAAGTCAGAGGCAAAGAAAAATGTTAAGAGAAAGAGTTGTGGACAAGGAAACAGTTAAGTCTGGTTCAATGGATAAGTCTGCTCAACCCAGCATTGGACAGAGGGAAGGAAAACAAATTACTAAATCACTCTCAATACCTAAGAAATCAAAGAAACAGACCAGACAAGAGGAGGCAAGTTATGTTGAGATTGATAGACTTTTGCAACAAGATGCAAGTCAGACACATCCTCTGAAAAAGTATAAAAGGGTTTAAATTTTTTGAACTCTTGACTATGTTTGAATGAATTCTCAGGGTAAATGGATTGTTGAGGAGATAACATTTGGTGAAAGTGCCTTGCACTGACACAACAAATGGTTATCAGTCCAACATGTCTAACCCACATAAGGACTGGCTAATCCAAGAGCAAACGGCTCTAGGTAAAGATGTCTCAAATCCGTTTATGGCTGACAATTTGCCAAAAATTGTATGGTATTCAACTCACCATATCTGTTATAGTGAAGAGTTGACTAGCCCACAAGGTTATGGCTTGTGGTAAAGGCAGTGGAAAAACAATAATTGGTAATCAACTCACCAAGATGATGACTGTATACCATCAAAGAGTTGGCTAGTCCAAAAGCAAACGGCTTTTGGCAAAAGACAAATCAAATCCTTTGATAGCTGATGGTTTGCTAAAAATCATATGGTTATCAATGTACCATAGTATCATACTAAAACATTGACTACTCCAGAAGTGATGGCTATCTGGTAAAGAGACATCAAATCCATTCAATTTTCAATGATTCACCTCTCACAGGAGTTCACACACCTGGAAGTGATGAGAATAGTATGAAACTTTTGATTTGATGCACATATTGTCAATGTTGCTGCAAAGTTCAGATGGTATTAAAGATTTGAAGGTTGCTGCAAAATCTCAAGATTCAACAAAAGTTGCGGCTCAAAATAATTCCAATGGAGCTTACATTCAAAAATCCTCAAAGCATTTCTGAAGAAAGGAACATGAAGATCATGGAGCATGAAGATCAAGTTAGGGGAGGATTGTTGGGAATTATTTGTAACAGACTTAAAAGTCTGAATAGTCTAGTTAAGTCGGGTAGATAGTTAAGTCTGCCAGTACTAAGTTAAGTCTGGTAACTTATAGTTAAGTCTGTTTATGTTAGTTCAGTTAAGTCTATTTTGCTGAACAAGTTAGATATCTTAGGAGATATTATAGGAAGGGATATGCACGCGGTTAGATATCTTAGGAGAAGATATGCATGCATCCTTTCACACGTTTGTAGAATTAGGGTTTCCTTATAGTATAAAAGGAACCCTACGGCTTTGAGTTCTATGCCAAGTTTTCAAGAAATTAATAGAATATAAAGTTAGTAATTATCTGTGTTGTTCTTACTGCTTGTGTTAATATTCCGCGTTAACATCAAGTATACATTGTTCAGAGTTTCTCATATAGATAGTTTGGATTTATTCAAGGTATCTATTGTCTTACAAAGGCTGCTAAGATCCAAATCTTTGGACCTACAAAACGTATATTTATAAATATAAACATTTTAAAAATATATTCGCGATATTAGACTATCAAGGTTCGTGTGTAAGCATCGTTCCTAGGCAAATGGTCAATCACAAATGTCATAGTGATTCACGTAACACGTCATTCATAACAAAAAAAAATTGTTACCCATAAAAATGGTATTTAAATAACGTAATACCTTTTTATTCATATTTAATATTTACTAATCATACGGGAAAATTACGAGATGCTACAATACACTTGTTGATGCTTCAGAAAAATTATATCCTATACCGGTTTTATTATCGGAAGACTTTTGAGCTCCTATTAATTGTCTAATAGAATGAGTGCTCTTTTCAAATTTATTTAGTTTTGAGGCTTCCTCTTTGAGTTCCTCATTTTCGATTTTAAGATTTTGACATGATTTGCACTCCAAATCAATTTCCTTTCCTTTCTCAAGCCTAGATAGTTTTTCTTTTAATTCTGATATTTCCTTTTCTAATTAAGACTTGGTGCATTTTAAAGATTTGTTTTTTAAGATAATCTTTTGACTAATTTCGCAAATTTTATCATACTCACTATCTAAATCAAGTGAATCTAGTGAGTAAGTGTCATAATTATGGAGATCGGTTTCGAGACGTACCTCTTTTGAAGATCCGGCCATGAGACAAGTTTCGTTCTTGCCATCTTCATCGCTATCACTCCACGCACCGCTCACATATGCCTTTTGGTTGGTGTGGACAATCTCCAACTAAGTGTCTTGTATCACCACATCCAAAACATCTTCTCTCAACCTTACTATATCTTTCTTCACGAACTTTCTGAGGTG
>LBNU01015370.1:101891-126747 GCA_014162995.1 Artemisia annua
TAACTTAGGATATTAAAATACTGATTAGGATAACTAGATAATACGTTCCACTCTTAGTGATCGACACTCTACTTACCATTATATACAAACTGACCGGGTACACTGCTCGTTAAGTGTGTGTGTTATTGATAAGTCGGCTAAATATAAATTTAAAACTTGAGTAGGCATTAATACTGCTAAACCGAAACGACACATCATGCGCATCAGTAATACCATGCCAAAGATCAAGATCTTTTGATTTCACATACGTATCGAATCGATTTTTCCAGTAAATAAAACTATCAGTCTCAAAGAGTGGTGGTCTTTGCATAGACTGCCCTTCTTGATATTTTTCAAGTTCCATTAATCGTTTCAAGTTTTAAAATATAGTATATTTTAAAAGTCTTGAGTAACCTGGCTCTGATACCAATTGTAGAAACTAGAAGGGGGGGTTGAATAGTTTCACCGTTTTTATTTATGTTTTAGAAAATTTACTTTACATGTTGTGTTTATGAAAATGATTCGATTCGGTCTTTATGTGAAATCAAATCAACAATAAATAGAGGCAATAATAAGTAAGTAAGTAAAGATAAGGAAAGGAAAGATCAAACCGGGACACGGAGATTTATAGTGGTTCGGCCACGAAGCTCACTCTTCACCCCTACTCCACTCCTCGAGTGTCACACTCGAGAGTTTCACGAACACTATATCAACACGCTCCCTTATGGCGGAACAAACCTTACACAAGCTTACACCAAGTTTAACGACACTAAGCGGAATGTCGAGTCCTATCGTAGCTAGAACCAATCTACCAAAGCCCACATGGCTTCACACCTCGTACCAACGCGATGGCACGATACGACACAACACGCAATAAAAGACTTGCACTCAAGTCTTATTACATACAAGAATCAATGAATAAGAATGGTGATTTGGAAGAGATCCGCAACAACGGTATAAGATGAGAAAGACTTTTCTTCAACACTTCGTCTCTTGACTACAACGAGTGTTCTTCTCTTGCACTTTAGAGGAATGATGAGTGTGATCACTTGTAAACAACTTAGAACCCGATAATGTGATCAAAGAATATAATTTGGAATGGATTTGGGAATACAGAAAGTTTTAGTGCATAAGAGGTCAGGTTTTCTGAAAGAGAACAGTTCTATATTTATAGACGCCAGGAAAGAGACGGACGGTCCCTTAAATACCAGACGGTCCTTTTTGAGCAGTAGGGAGAAGAGGAGCTTCGTTACCGAACCACTATAAATCACGGTGTCAACTTTCTAACTCTTTACATTTATTTTACTTTCATTATTTCACAGTACTTAGTTTATATTGCTTATTGTGTTGAGTGTTCATATTGTTGTTAATTGATCTCACATAAACTAGAATTTAAAGTTTTCAAAAACCTAATTTTAAAACGATAAATTGGTAAAACTATTCAACCCCCCATTCTAGTTTTCCACATAATGGAAAAGGTGCAAATTCATAGCTCGTAGAGTGATGTGTCGCGGGAGCAAAGTGCAAGCTCAAACCACGAGTTCGTTGTCCCAACGAGGGTTGAATATGGATCTCGTCACTCAAGACCGTGAGCTATGTGTGATGAATAAAGTTTAAAAGAAGGTTTGGTTTAGTCTATACTACAACGACAAATTAAAGTAAAGGAAAGCGATAAAACGACATGAAATAAGAAAACGAGTAAAGATACATGTAATAAAATGAAAACAAGTAAAGTTGCATGAAATAAAGCGACTAAAGAAAGCGGTAAATGAAAGCGATAAGTAAATAAAACGGTAAATGAATTTAAAAGACAATGTGTTTGCAAAGCGACGCGAATAAGTTCGTCAAGCTTGAGGTAAAAGTTTGCAACGAGTTATTCTCCTTTCTCGAGATTAGTTGTTGATTAATCTTTTGAAAAGATATTAACTCAAGACGAGTGAATTAATCGTTCAAAGATTTCGTCTTCAAATAATTAACTCACACGTCTAAGCAATCTTTCGATTACTTATCACAAACGTTTAACACTCTCACTAAACTCACAAACTCGAGTGACTAAGCAAACACGATTTAAAACTACTCGAGACTCATATTAAAAACTAAAAGCGATAAAGAAATTAAAAACTTGTAAAACATTTAACGCAATAAAAGTTAAGACTAGAAATCAAAAGACACGAGACTTAAAATAAGAAAACGACTCTAAAAAGATTTTAAGAAAATTTGACAGCATAACGTTTAGATTTAAGAAAAAGAAAACCTCACTCGAAGAACAATGAGGTGAAATAAAAGTCTAACTCGACGTGTAAAAGAAATAAGAAAAGAAGAGAAGAAGAGACAAGACACGACTCAAAATAAACATGGACTAGAAATCAAACTCGCTATCTAAAAACTAGACACAAACTCGCTAGAACTAAGTGTTTTGAAAACTAAACTCGCTACTAGTAAAAAATATCCATACTCGCTAACTCTAATAGATCCATACTCGCTACTTTAGTTGCTGTCCCATACTCGCTATGCTAACCTTGATACTCGCTAAGTGTTACACAACCACACTCGCTGTTCAACAACATACTCGCTATGATCTTTAAAACCCTTACTCGCTAGCTCTAATAAAAACACATACTCGCTACTTCTAAAAAAACTAAACTCGCTAGACTTAAAAAAAATGAAACTCGCTATATAAAAAAAAAACAAACTCGCTATTAAACCCTAAAAACTAAACTCGCTACTAAACCCTAAAACAAAACATACTGGACTCTTAAAAACTTTTAACGTGACATAAATTTTATAAAAATAAATAAATAAGACTTGTAAAAACTTGGTAAATAAAATGTAAAGACACTAAAATAAGCTCAAAAATAAGCAAACAAGCCACGGCTTCTTTTGGAAGCCTAGCTTATTTGTATATCTTATCACTTGAAACTAAAAACATGCAAAGTTGACAAAGAAAATAATAAAAGCTTGTAGAAAAGATTAAAAGGAAAGCTTGTAAAGATTAAAGACTTGTAAAAGAAAGCTTGTAAGAACTCAAATAAGCTAAAGATAAGACATGAAATAAGCTTGAATTAAAGATAAAACTTACACTAAAGCATGAAATAAAACTACACTACTCCTAAGACTAACCTAGACTAACCAACCTTCACAATGAGGCTTAAGCTTCTATTTATAGGCCAAGAGCTTCTAAAGTTTTGACAATGTTGCAATTTAAGCCCTTGAACCTTTACAATTCATGAAAAGAACACTAAAACTTTGTTACAAATTACTAAACGTCTTAAACATTAAATGTAAAATCTTGTAACTTCGAGGCTTGTGTTGACGTGTATTCTAAAAGTCTTCAAAGATGTAAAAGTGATAACTTGCTCGAATTGGTGAAGCTTATCGTAATAATTAGCTTTGACTTTCGATTAAGCATCTCTTTCGTTTTCTCGAGCCTTTAGGAAATAACTTTGTCGTCACGGGCTTTCCTTGAGTAAATTTCATCGTTGACTCGGCTTTGTGACACTTTTCCACATCTCGTGCTCGTTTTAGGCTTTTTGGTTGACTTTTGTGCTATTTATGCAATATCCGTCCCTGCACGATCACAAACACAAAAACAAGATATCTTTGGCGTTTCACGTTAGTTTTTGGTCTTAAACACACTTAAACTAAGGTCAAAAGTATGTGTAAAATAACACACATCATAGAGCACTGCAAAAATCCCACCTCCGTATATCCCGCCTGATTTAGAGGCAGAGCCCGAAGAATCTTTTGTGGTTGAAGTATATGAAAAGCTAATAACAAGAAAGGTGACTTTGATATGACCATCTATAGTCCTCCTTACCTTGTCACAATTACGTTATGGTACTCGTGGCTCTTATTATTTCTTAAGCATCCTTGGCCCACGATCTTCTCTATCATATAGTCTTTGCCTCGTCTTTCTTGAGGGAGACTCAAAGAATCACTCGTTAGATCTTTTCCAAGCAGGAAATGAAAATGCAGTATTTGATCTCGGAATATTATTTATTGCCGGTCGATTCAGAAGGTTGAAAGACATTCCACCGAAAATTCAACCATCTAACCCTTTTTACCATAATGAAAACTAAATTATGGGTGAGTCAAGCTAGTGACTCAGATACAAACAAACACTTACTGGGAGGCAGTCCGTTTCTTAATATTTTATTCTTATTTTTATTTTCTCTCTTATGATTCTTTTTGAAAAAACTAAAAATTTAAACTTGTCGTATTCTTATATCCATCCCATTATTTCATTATACTATGACACTTCTTTTGAGTTTCAAGACTTATTAGAGATTGTTAAATTTCTGGACGTGATATTTGGAATTGAAAACGACACATTACCATGGGCTGTTATCTTCTAAATATTGTTTGAACCTAGCATATTGATTCTCGAGACCGTGTAGATTTTTCTTGGAAGCTGATGTTGAGCTCCACTAGACTTATCCGTTACTACCGATCTGCGAGGCTGCAATAGGGGAGTTTTTCTGTTCTCTGATCATTATCTGAATTGTTTTTGATACCTATCTTCACACTTAAAATTACACATTGTTCTTTTTCGGTCTAAATGTTGGGTACGTGCTCTATTTAGCACATTGAGGACGATGTTTGATTATAAAGTGTTGGGCGGGTTTCGATCGCATATGTACATACTTGTGTTTTTTAGCAACCCCAAAATTGTGTCAATTTTTTCAAAATTTTTTAAAACTTTTTTGCCAAGCTTTTCGAATTTTGACAAAAATTTTAAATTGTTTTGAATTTCAAAAATATAAAATAAATAAAATAATTATAAGGATAAATTTTTTGAGGCTTTGTCGAACGTTGAGCTTTTTAAATAACTCTTAAGTTAATTTCATATCAGTTCTTGTTTGATAAGATATAAGATTAATTTGGATTCAAGTTTTTACTTTGCTTAATGTTTTTAATGATTTTGCTCGAAGACAAGCAAAGCTTAAAGTGTTGGGTAGTGATAACATCACGTTTATATATGTTTTATTATGATAAATGCACTCACTTTAGCTTAAATAAATAAAGATGTTACGATTTTTATTGCAAACAAGCATGGCGTCGGCCGGCAGCGTTGCGGCCTTGTGGATTTTTTTGTCATTGTATTTGGTTTATGGCTTCGCGGCAGGATGTTTGGATACAAAATATTGGTCTCTTTGTTTTTCAAAATGATTGGAAAATTTCTGTTTCGATATGAAAACAATCTGCAAATGTATGTAAACCCATCATAACTGTTGAACCAAGTCCTTAATTCAAAAGTATACTTGATGATAATGGTCAAGTATATAACTTAAGTACTTGAAAAGGATGGTAAAGAGCTTTCGCGTTTTTATGCATAAGTGAAGTATTGAATATTTGTCGAGCCTTTATAATGTTATAAAAACACTTTTCCAAGACAAACAATATCAGACAGTTAATGTTTTCCGCCAGAATGGCTAATGTCATTTCTCACTATAAATTGGTTTTACAAACCTTATCTGCACCAACTTAGTTGCGTCTTGTTGAGGTGAACATATTGTTCCAAACTCCCACCTGAAACTCCTTAATTAGCCGCGTTGCCATCTACATCAACTTCAAAAAAAGAAATCCTAAGTATACATGCACACACTTTTATTAGCAAAATGTGTAAAAAAAAAAAGTCTAAAACTTACAATGAAGGCAAGAATACTACCGAGCCCTTTTCCAGGTTTGGTGTAGGAGCGTGCTCAGGCTTGAGTCCAGTTGTGCACATCTGGTTCAGTAAATCATCAGGGTGTTCTCCATTAAAAGTTGGTAGAGTAGACGGCGGTGCAGGGCAGGGTCATCATTCGACACATCAAAATTGTCCATTAGCTCGGNAGCAGTAGTTAACAAAAACATTACCGGTTGATGATCACAGACGCAATCTTTAGAAGCTCTCCAATCGTTACTGCCTTCCAACGCCGTTGTGTTCAAATAAAGATAGAAGTCACTAACGCATATTTTCATAGAAACACAACATAGTACGTGGAAGCTCTTATTCACCTTGAATTTCCATGTCTAGCGATTTCAGCTGGTCACTTTCTCTAGCAATGGACACCACGGGTCGTCATAGTACTTTCGTTCCTGATGACTATGAAGACTTTGTGATAGGCCTGCACTAAAGAAATTATTTTTAGTAGAGTACATAGTAAAAATAAAGGTCAGGTAACCCTTATCTAAAAATAAAGCTCATGTACCTATTATAAATTTGCAAAATATAATTATGTTAATTTAGATAAACCTGGTAGTTACTACCTTGTAATTTTAATAAGGAAAACAGTCACATAAAAGCATCCCTTAAGTATAGATACTTTTCCTATATAAAATCATAATCATGAAACAAAAAAGCAGTACCTCATATGATCCAAATAAATTCGGATTCACACGCTTTATAATACGATTTGGGGCCAACATTCTAACAGGAATCTTCATAAACTGAGGAACATTAGAAATACTGGCAGCAGCATCTTCCATCGTAGGCGTTTTACTGCAAACACCATGAGAAGCATAAATCGATGTGCACTTCTTGCAATGTCCCTTACGAATGTCGTGCTTGTAATCCATGGTTCTACACAGATAATGTAAAATGACCAATAAATTTATTATCATGACCCAAAGAAGACAAAAGTTAACCAAAAAAGACATGTAAAAAAAGCATAAAAGAAAGAGTGAATGGAAAGTACATGTATTACAGGCACATTTATATGACATTATATTGTATTAGGGAGGGCAGCACTCTTTAAAATGTACTGCAAAATTTTCTCTATAATATAGGAAGGGTAGCACTCTTTAAGCCTTATCGTCATTTCCACTCCTTTTATCTCCCTGATCTCGTTCTTTCTGATATGTGTCACTTCAGTTATTATAGTTTGTAATAGTTTATATCTTCGTCAAATACTAATACGGTTTTTTATGCTACTTATGGGGTGATTAGGTAAGTTCATTCCTAAAGGTTGCTGTTTTTTGTTAGTCCAAGGGATAAAGCTTATTAGCCTATTTGTCACCATAAAAGCCGTGGGTCATCTAAAATAAACTTACCTAAAGACCTTCAAATTGCTTAACAGATTTTGTCAATACATAGCAACCTATTTAGCACGTAAACTATAGTTGCCAAACACTCCCTTATTATTGTCTTACAATCATCTTCCTAAATTATGAGTCTAAGAAGAAAAACAAAGACTAAAACCAATCTGATTTACCAATATTGTGTTGACCCGTTTAAGTTGACTTATATAAAGTTACCAATATTGCCAAACACTCCCTTATAACACACGATACATGAAAGTTAAATGACGTAAGTAAAAATCTAAATTTTACCTTATTCCCAACAGCAAGGATCACTAATTGGCCATTCTCAACTGGTTGTTGCCTACCTGCACTAAATATTTATCTTTCGGACCTGCTGCCCAACCCTCCTATGCTGCCATCCATATGTTACGCCTGCGTTATATGTAACAAAATTTAGAAAGTATTAGTACACATACCCTACTAGAGCCCACACGGCAACAATGGCTATCCTTGACTTTGATACGGAAAAGAAAAACCATTGAACATGTTGTTGAGACAAAACACAATCCTCGTGACCAATCCCTAATTCCAAAGACACCCAGATCCATTTTGCACCATACTTACCGACCAAACTTGGAATTAAGGGTTCGTCTTTTTTCTCATCAGTTCTACACCGCTTCCCATCAGGCCAATCACTTGGATTCAACCGAAAAGCTTGGTCTCACCACTGGAACTTCTTGTTTTCGCACTAATCAATAAGCTAAAAATAATAATAATTAAAATAATAATAATAATAACCTTTAAAGCATAGAATGGTTTTTCTTATCAAATAAAAGATGAAACTTTTTTTTAGCATAGATAAGGAATATAAGCAACCTGATCAGCGATTCCTTGTCAGGCCTAGCATCGATCCACCTTGAAATCGATCTGTTACCATCGTTCTGGTTTTTGATAAGAACTAAACCCTAGCATCAGAGAGATCTAGAATGTGTTAGATACTCGGTAAGATTATTATTAAACCGATATTTGGGTTGCGCTGGATTGTTTGGACCGTTTATGGTGGATCAACGGGAGCCCAGAGGGCCCATTTATTTTTGGCGGGAAATCAGCTGAGCAAAACGACGTAGTATCTGATGGGATTTAATATATACTTATAATATTAAGTCTATTTGTTATTCTATTGTTTACTATGTTCTAGAATTTTTAAAACGAAAAAGCGGAATTTTGAAAGCTAAATGAAGATTTATTCGAAGATTTATTAAAGCCCAAGTACCATTCAAGCCAAAGCCCAAGATTAAACAAGATAATAAAACCCAAAGTCTAGTTGTTAAAACAAAATTTTCAATCTGTAATATAATCGGCCCAGCTAAAACATCCATTTTGAGCTCCCATCCACGCACCTCACATTTTTTTCTTTGACTAACAAAGACCGTTATGCTGCCGCTTGGCATAGAGCCAACGTTCAAATTTATTGCCGTTAAAATGACGTTGAGGCTTTCTTATATGATGGAAGATGCATTACACAAAAGGAGGGCAAATTATTTGCAATATAAGAAATGGAATAAAATAAATATACTACAACTTTTTACTCTATGGTGAAAGAGTTATTTTACTAAAACAATATATGATCATAAACAACCGTCTATGTTAATTTTTTTTTTTGTTTATTTTATTTTTATATTATTATTTTTTTGATACTTTTGATTTCCTTGCACTTGAGGCTGTGGAGCTCCTCAACAGAGTCCAACGAGTTATGCATATCAATGTTATGAGATCTGCAAACGTAGTTTTTAAAAGAATTAGCTTTGCAATTCAAAAAGGGCTAGCGGCGCAGCTTGTTGCTCGTTTGCCTTGCACCATTACGTATCGTNATACTTTTGATTTCCTTGCACTTGAGGCTGTGGAGCTCCTCAACAGAGTCCAACGAGTTATGCATATCAATGTTATGAGATCTGCAAACGTAGTTTTTAAAAGAATTAGCTTTGCAATTCAAAAAGGGCTAGCGGCGCAGCTTGTTGCTCGTTTGCCTTGCACCATTACGTATCGTAAGAATTAATATGCAATTAAATAAATCCAAGCCAAAAAAATAAATAAATAAATAAATAAAAATTATATTGTTACTATACTAGTTTGTTTTATTGGTTGAGTAAACAAGTGATGGATCATATCTTTCGAAAATAAATTGGTAAATCTGAAAGCAAAATAGAAAAACCGAAAAAAAAAAACCAACACCGAACCGATTTAATAAAAAAACCCGAAAAGATGAAACAGAAAAGACCGAAACCGAACGGTTTGCAATTCATAAAAAAAAACAAAGTTTTTGTTTCGGGGTTTGATTTTAGTCAAAAGCTGCCCCAAACCGCTCCATGATCACCCTAGTAAAAAGAGGGGGTCTTTATATCCCCAAAAGTGTACCGGCCTTGTACTAACACCACCAAAAAAATGATTTAAGAGCACTGGGTGCAGCTCGTGTGACAAACGGTAATTTTTCATCTAATATTTTAATAATAAATGCCAATTTATTATTTCTAAACTGTTGAACTAAGCATATATAAGCTTACATAACTGTTTCGGGAAGATAAACCGCACACGGTAGCTTACAGTAATTCACTACATCACTGAACTTTATCAGAAAATATAATTTCTCATTTTCTGACCATTACTGATTATTACAAACTATACCGAGAAATATCTCGCGTTTACTAGAGCACGACACCGCACGCGTACCGGCACCGCT
Organism: Artemisia annua; assembly: GCA_014162995.1. Classification (NCBI taxonomy): domain Eukaryota; kingdom Viridiplantae; phylum Streptophyta; class Magnoliopsida; order Asterales; family Asteraceae; genus Artemisia; species Artemisia annua. Next base: position 111,613 of record LBNU01015370.1, read on the forward strand.
TAAATACAGTGTAACTTCTATAAATTACTCCCGAAGTCAAAAATTTTGCGTTTATGCTATTCTTATGAAAACGTTGCCGGAATTATATTTTTCACGTTTATACGAAACCGGAGTGCCAGCATTACACCCGAGCTCAACGGGACACATAGTACACAAAATACATTCTCTATTAATAAAACAAGAGATGATAAACATTATCCTTCCCCTGATAACACCTCACCCATATACACGCCCCTTTTGGCTTCTTCTCCAACTCAATCTATGCAATACTTTGTCACCATCACTAGTCCTAGGAAGCTACACTCTTTTCTCCCTTTTCAGAACCCTTTTGCTGCTCTCTTACAACTCCCACCAAGGTCAACATTTGTATAGATTCCAGGGATTGTAGATAGATGGAATGAAGCCCTTTTTGGAACCTCCTCATCCTCCAAGACCAAAAGGGGAGTTGAAGACTTTCCTTAATGTTTCCTTTTATTGGTACTCGATGTCCAGCAGGATCCACACACACTCAATCTTATTCATAAAAATTTTCAGCAAGGTGTTAACAAGATCTGGTTCAAAGGTTTGAAGCTATAATCAAAGGTGTGTGGGTTTGCTTGGAATCGGATTCGGGTCTCATTGTTCTTCTCTGTCATTCGACCCCCTTGTCGTAAGAATCCAAAAGATCCTTATTCTTGATGTTCCATTCGAACCTATTCATGTTTGGTGTTAATGAAACCTTGTTTGTTAATAAAGTTTAATGTTTTCTTATGAAAATTCACAATTTCATTTGCACCTTATGTCATGTTCTTGATTTTTGACGTTTTGAATCCGTATTGTTAAGTAACTCGCAACCTGATTCTTTTGAGGTGTTGTTTCATTTGGATGTGGATTCGTTATAACAGTACTACGAGTGATGGTATTTTTATTATTGTTGTAATTGGATATTGTGTGGTATGTTTATGTTTTTGATATGATATAACCCTTAACATAAGCAGTGGATTATTTGTTTTCACCCTGGTTTAAACCTTATAATCTTACTACATCTTTCGACTATAAACAAAACCTGAGTATTGGCTCTTGATGATAGTGTATATCATCTGAATTTTATTGTCAACTTCTGACTTTTGGATTAAAATCAGTTTGTTTTACTTGGTGTATATCGAGTAGTAAAATGGACCGAGAGAGATGCCAAGGGGCCTCGGTTTGCTCACTTTGCTCGATGCTATGACCAAGTACTCATTCTTGCTTAAATTTTTTGGCTGATGGTTAAGTCTTAGGATGACTTTGGTTACGGGTCAAAACCCACTGTGGTAGAGCCACAGTGGATGGGTTTTGATTGGTTTCCATGAGTTATCGAGACTTGTTGTAATGAACATTACTTTCTGTAACTCTTTGCCTCATCTTGCTACTTTAAAACCCGTAAAAGAGTATATAGAAATATTGATGTTTGGTTGTAAATTGTATGTTGAAACCCACTGTGGTAGCACCACAGTGGTACGTTTTGTTTGGTTTTGATCAGTTAAGGATAGTCGTACTTTCCTTTCCTTCTTGCTGCCTACTGTCAAAATACTCAAATAGAATAAAGGGAGTTAATTTCATTGGTTTGGGTTGCATTATGCTGTGGACATTTTGTATGTTCAAATCGAACCCCCATCAGTAGCTATAATTCTTTTGTTATTCTTGTCCATTCCTTGTCCTACTTAAACTACAAATCCAAGAGAACTAGTAGATGAAATATATTTTGGAATTGGGTGTTAGTTTATGTTGCTGTGAATCAGTGGGTCGAACCCACTAAATAGGGTGTTTGGTTTTGTACCCCTTGCCTTCACACCCGAAATCTCTACAGTTGGTTTGTGTGCTATTGTTGTGGTTGAACCCCAGTCGTGGGTATTCTTTTCCCCTATTGCTCATGTTCATTTTTCTTTCACTCAAGTCACAACTTCAAATGTGCTTGTTAACTGTGTGGGTGTGTTCTTTTTCACAACGTAGAAACTCTTTTACTAAAGGAAATAACTGCAAATATTGAGATGGGTTATGGATTTGATTATTTGTGTTGAACCAATCATGGGCCTGTCCATCCCGCCATAACAGACCTATGGGTGCATTTGGTTGGATCAAAGCTGGGCCAAAGCCATTCAAGGGTGTATGCAGTTGGGCCACAACCCACTCGACACTAGCATATTTGGTACATGGTGATGCCATTTTGCACCTGACCCACTCCCTGCTCGTTTATTCTATTCCAGCTCCTTCGACTCTATGTTGTTTTTTCCACTACTCAAGCGACTCACTCGCATCTAAGCATAGTTATTATATGGAATCAAAACGTAAATCTATTAGCTCTAATCTATTAAAGACTAAACTATAAGTGTTAACTCATTTTGAAACTCTTCATAACTTGCTTTATAAAACTTAAAAATCAAAACTTATTATTTTTGCACCACTAAGCTATAAGTTAATCAAACAAATTATAATTTATTTTGAGATCATTGTATGTTGCACAAACTCACTTAGACTTACAAAAAAAAAGATTGTTATTAGATTTTAGACCAAACTTACGTTTTTCAAGTATATATATATTTTACTATCTTATTTTTGATATGAAAACTTTAATAGGATCATCACATAAATTACACATTATATATGTACTTAGTAACAAACGTTTTAATTATAGTAGTAACAAACATTTAATTATGCCTACACTAAGTTAAATATATGTATATTTTCTAACATCATGATATTTCATCAATGACTACCATTCTTTGCTATTGTTTCTCGTACTTCGTCATTCGGGCATTGTATTCATTCTTGATATACTCGTCACTTCCATGAGCCAATACTTATACATTTAGAAAATTGTTTTCGAACTTTAATGCTACCACACAAGCATCAACAACGACATAAACACTTAAAACTTTTAAACTAAGTTAAACTTTGTTGAGTTTTAAATAGGAATTCTGTACTAAACTTGTCGTACTAATCTAGGTCGTGTGTCGGTGCCGCTCACTATCACTACTTGACTTTTCACTATCAGACCACTTTTGCTGAGGTGAGTTTATAGCCCCACTTTACTTATACTTGCTTTACAAAAATTGGGGTGAGAAATATGCAAAACTTTTTATGGACCAATACTATTCTTTAAAACTATTACGTGGAGAGCCTAAGCCCTTGATCCCATACTTATGCCCACTTTCATGAACCGTTAGTTCCTGCGGGAAGCGCGATTGCTATAGATAGATCTATTGGGGTGACTCCCCCGTTCGGTTGGCCACACATAGGTCAATGCGAAACGTATAACATATCGGAATCGAGTGTATTGGGATAAACACTCGCAATGGGCCCCTTATTTAAACTGTCGTAGTTTCGGTTGCATGAACTTAGTGCTAGCGTAATAGACTATTTTTGTATGGCATTATATACGTTGTAATGTGCATATGCTCCATACATTGGTCCAACTATACAGCTTACTATAAACCTATGAACTCACCAGCTTTTCGCTGACTTTTAAGCATGTTTTTCTCAGGTGTTTGATCCACGTGACGGATGCAAGGTATTGGCAATGCAAGGGTCGTAGACTATTTACCGAAGTGTTTTTACACATCTATGAATTATTTTAAAATGGGGACCACTTAAACTATGAACTTTATTTTCCGCAAATGAACTTGTTGTAAACACTAACTAATTGGTGTAATATATTTAAACGGAGTGTGTATTTCGTTCTTTATTACTTTGTGTTGTGATTTCCAATTTAGTAGAACCCCATGACCCGAGTGCTTTCGCTATACCAGATTTGGGGGTGTTACAATTGATGAGACGAAAAATGTTACGTTTTTAGGGGTCGGTTTGAGTCCTAATTCGTATGTTTTTGGTTTGGATTTCACCCAAAGTCGTTTCTTTTCTCATTTTAGGTACTTTTGAAGGGAAAATCACAAAAGAAGCATTTTCGGGCGTTTTCGGAGTGAAAAAGTGCGGAAAACAACAAAAACTCAAAAGACCTTGAAGATTACAGAAGATGACGCCGTCACACTCTACAAGGTGACGCCGTCAGGAACAAGTGAAGTCCAGAATTGGAAAAATACTCGTGACGGGCCAGAGAGTTCGTAGTGCAAATTGGTGACGCCGTCAACCAAGGCCGTCAGATCTGGAACCAACAATTATGACCACGTCAAGGAAGGCCGTCTGAAAACCCTAATCGCCGAGCTGACGCCGTCACCTATTGGGTTGACGCCGTCAGCCCGCTTTTTCTATATATATAGAACAATTTTTATTTACTTAAAAAGGGAACTTGGAAAACTAGAGTCGAATTTTGGTGTGAAGAACTTTAGGGTTAAACCCTAATTCGTTTATTAGTGACCTTAGAGGGTATCCTAACCCCTCTAACTTGCATGTTTAATCCAAGATAAGTCTTTATTCATACAATATGTCTATGTGTTTTGTGATTTATTCTTGCACTTGTCTTTCCTTTAACATGCTAGGCTAATTTACTTTGTGTTTGCTTAGATCTAATGAAACCTAACTATTGATTATCATGTGATGTGTATGTTGTGATTGTTTTTGGATGAATGTTTCATCTACGTTAGACTAAGGAAAACTGGCTAATCTCCTATACGGTAACAAGCTTGAACGTCTTTAGAGCAATCCACGCGCATCATTGCTCAAATCCCTAATCTCAATAAATCAAAGGTTCGAATGAAGAATGATATAGGGTATGGATAATATTTGGGATATAAATTGGTGTAAAATAAAAATGAACAAAACAAATAGATTAAAATCCTAAGTGTGGTTAATTACTTTCCCAACCATCCCATGAATAAGAATCATATCATTGCATTTGACTCATGTAACTCACGCGTTAGGTAGACACAAATTATACTCAATAAAATCTTAAACAAAGAATAACCTTAGTTGGCGTTCCCGTAACGGCCAACTCCCATTCAATCATAAATATAATATACAACAACAAATAGTGCTGATATCTCCCACTTTACAAAACTTTACGTAAGTTGGTTAAAACAACTTAAGTAACTTAAGTAAAGTTTTGTAAAGTGGGAAGTTTGTTTTAACCAACTTAAGTAAAGTTTTGTAAAGTGGGAGATATCACCACTATTTGTTGTTGTATATTATATTTATGATTGAATGGGAGTTGGCGGTTACGGGAACGCCAACTAAGGTTATTCTTTGTTTAAGATTTTATTGAGTATAATTCGTGTCTACCTAACGCGTGAGTTACATGAGTCAAATGCGTGAGTTATTCAATGATATGATTCTTATTCATGGGATGGTTGGGAAAGTAATTAACCACACTTAGGATTTTAATCTATTTGTTTTATTCATTTTTATTTTACACCAATTTATATCCCAAATATTATCCATACCCTATATCATTCTTCATCCGAACCTTTGATTTATTGAGATTAGGGATTTGAACAATCTTAAGTATCGTAGTCGTGGATTCGGCTATGTATTTATGATTTTGTCGCCCTTTTTGATATAATATTATTGGTGAAGATTACTTGGTCCTATCTTTAGCCTATTCGAGTTAAGGAATTGATCAATTGCGAGTATCGTGGTCGTGGATTCGATCATGTATTCGTGATTTTTTCGCCTTTTCTGGAATATGATATCGATAGAGATTAAAAAGGATGATCAACCCTTAACCAACTAACCCATTTTACCGCTTTAGACTTGTTACTCCTTGGCTTTAGTGGGGGAGATGCGTATACTTGTCAAGCTTATGATAGAATATTCGTCACAACTAGCAACTAAATGATTTAGAATTGTTTTATATCGAAAAATTATTTTGTTTCTACTTCGTTAAGAGGTTNCTCACTTAGTTTACTTAGATTGATAAGAAAACATAAAAAGGTAAAAAAAATTCCAGTAAACAACTAATCACAAGGGTACTATCATTGACTGTGGAACAGCTTTTGGAATTGACCTTACAATGGAGGGGCAAGAGACTTTTACCTAGCTTATGGATTAAGCTAGAGCTTGTTGAGCATAAAAGAAAACTCTAGTTAAAGCTAAGAGCTAAGGTTTTCTACTTTCAAGTTTTAAAAATTCCAGTTTTAGGTAATTTTCATTTTTACTGATTAGTGCTTATCTCGCCTTAAATCTCCTGTGCTTGTGTTAATTAGGTGTAGTTAGTGATATTATTCTTAAAACTTAGGCTTGTTCAGTAGTTTTCCATTGTGCTTAAAATCTCATATTTCACTGTCAAAATAGCATTTAGTACATCTTGTATATTTTGTGATTCAAATATGTGTTTCTGTGCGTTGTTTTGGTTCATTAAACCTCTATACAGTTGTTGTGGATCAGTTTCATAATCTCAATCACTCATTTGTTTTGAAAATAAAAAAACTAGGCAGTTAAAGGATTGTTTGGTTTTGCTGTCATATCTGTGATCCTTGAGTTATTGTTGTGTTCTGTGTGTTTCAATGCTTCTTTAGGTGTTAACTAGAACCATTTGGATATCATTAATAAACCAATGCTTGTTGTTTACTAAAAGTCAAAATAGCTTTAATCTCATTCATTAGTAATCTGTCAAAACGTTTTTGAGTTCCAAATCTCATCAAATCCTGTTCACAAGTGTCTTGGTTTAGGCTTAATTTAGTCTTTTTATTATATCTAATATAACATAATCAGTAAGAAAACAACGATCCAAAGTTCATAAAAGTCAACTTAGGTTGTTCATAAGGAAAAAGTAAAATTTGCATACTCAGTGAAATGGTCAGTCTTTTCTTTTGATCTGAGATTCAACACAGATGAATCCCCAAAACCAATTGTTTTTTTAATCATTTTGTTGCTTGTTACATATTCAAAAGGAAAGATCCATTTTGGAATCCAATTTGCTTATAATATCAAGCATTGCAAAAGTTGACCCTTTGTCGTGATAAACCCCCCCCCCCCTTTTTTTTTTTTTTTTCCCCCCCTGTGCACAACTTTTCATCTAAGTTCATAAGCTTCCATAGAGCTTTATTAGTGCGCCCCAGTGGCATGAGTCTTGGCTTTTGGAAAGCAAGCAACCCATCTTGGATAATTCAGTCTTATTTCATTTCCAGCTTATTTGATAGGTCTGCACTTAACTTTTTTTTCCTTTTTTTTTTTTTTTGTCCATTTTGACCAGTTATACTGAGTGGTCAGTATACGCTAATACACTGAGAGTTTGCCAAATTTCATAAGCTCACACAAGCTTATTTGTAGGGTTAACTTTGATTTCTTGTATTATATTTGAAGCTTGCTCAGGTGAACTTAATTGATCCAAGTTTCATTTTGGATCTCTTGAGCTTATTTTTGCGCCCACACAAGGCTTGCAATCTAGCACTTTAGCCTGTTTGGATCTGTGTTATTCATAAGTGCGTATTTTAATTCTTGGGGGGGGGGGGTGGGGGGGGGGGGGGGGGGTGGAGGGGGGGGGGGGGGGGGTGGGGGGGGGCGAACAAATCAACGAATAGCAAACACGTACACAGATAGATATAGAGCAAAAAGACCTGTCGCTGACCTGATAATTAAGCACCTTGTCACTTGTTTTATTGCTAGTTTTATATGAAGTGTATATAATTAAGCCCGTACTCGTTGGTTTCATTATATCGGCGAGTAAACCCTTAATGATTACTTATGAATATCCTACTTATCCAAAGACATCGGATTAAATAGGCGAGGAAGGGGTATGGCAGCCCAAGCAGTGCTCAGCTAGACACAGAGGTAATCAATGCACTAATATAAGTTCTCCAAAGACATCAAACATATAAACCTTAATTGATGGGAAAGCAATTTTAAGGCGGGCATTTGATTTTGCGTACTCACAAACTACCGGCCATCAATCCTGATGAATTAAAGCTTACTATTACAATAAAAGAAAACTACTTAATGAATTGAATACATGCAGGACCTTCTTACAGCTCTAAGATCTTCGTTTGGGGTGTGTCTTGTGTTGCTTGTTCATCTGAATTCGCCTCCTTAGGGTTATTGTGAACAAAAAATTCGTCTAGGTCTTGGGGTATTAATAGTTTCTTTCTGAGGGTTCGATGCGGCGCATGTAATGAGCAGATGCGGCGCATTGACTTAACTTCGCGTGGGGTCCAAGCTTATTATATTCTGGAATATTTGTACACCGCCATTAGATGCGGCGTAATTTGAATCTTTATTCGGCGCATGTCCTTCAGTTGTCTTGGATTGTTTCTGGTGAAGTCTATATAGTGATACGCCGTAAGTCAATTGTGTGATGCGGCGTATCTGGAGTAGAACGAGCTTGATCTTCTTCTTTGAGCAGAGTTTCATATGCGGCGCATTCTTCAAAGTCAGGCAATGGTCTTCGATTCATCTAAGTATGATATTGCGCGTATCTGATGAGTTGGATACGGCGCATCTTCTGGGTTTCAGTAGACTTTTGACATCTTGCTCATTTTGCTCCGTAATTAGTCCAAAATCGCCAAAGTTCTCTCCTCTTTCTTACCTGTTTTTACCTGAGAATCACTAAAGTAAACATTAAAGCACCGATTCTCATACATAATAGAGTAAAACAAGTTAAATAAATAAGATAAATGATGATAATAAAATGTACTTATTTGAGTTCATCAAATATCCCCCCACTTGAACTTTACTTGTCCCCAAGTAAACCTTAGATTTAAGTTTATGAAAAATTATCCTAAAAGGTATTAGAATTTGTTTTTAATAGTTAAGCATGTATTCATTTTATCATAATCACACAACCAACCACTTAACGAAGTAGAAACAAAATAATTTTTCAATATAAAACAATTCTTAATCGTTTAGTTACTAGTTGTGAGAATATTCTATCATAAGCTTGACAAGTATACGCATCTCCCCCACTAAAGCCAAGGAGTAACAAGTCTAAAGCGGTAAAATGGGTTAGTTGGTTAAGGGTTGATCATCCTTTTTAATCTCTATCGATCTCATATTCCAGAAAAGGCGACAAAATCATGAATACATGATCGAATCCACGACCACGATACTCGCAATTGCTCAATTCCTTAACTCGAATAGGCTAAAGATAGGACCAAGTAACCTTCGCCAATAGTATTATATCAAAAAGGGCGACAAAATCATAAATACATAGCCGAATCCACGACTACGATACTTAAGATTGCTCAAATCCCTAATCTCAATAAATCAAAGGTTCGGATGAAGAATGATATAAGGTATGGATAATAGTTGGGATATAAATTGGTGTAAAATAAAAATGAACAAAACAACTAGATTAAAATCCTAAGTGTGGTTAATTACTTTCCCAACCATCCCATGAATAAGAATCATATCATTGAATAACTTACGCATTTGACTCATGTAACTCACGCGTTAGGTAGACACGAATTATACTCAATAAAATCTTAAACAAAGAATAACCTTAGTTGGCGTTCCCGTAACGGCCAACTCCCATTCAATCATAAATATAATATACAACAAAAAATAGTGGTGATATCTCCCACTTTACAAAACTTTACATAAGTTGGTTAAAACAAACTAACAACTGTTTCTTCTTTCTATATTCTTTTCTATTTTTCGATTTTTTTTTGACTGTGTAAATTTTCACAACTTTTTCTATCACGATTTTTCCGGATGATTTTTCCATACTTTTCATAACTTTTAGAAATAACTGTAATAGTGAAAGTAGTAAACACGCGAAAAATAAACTAAAAATATACAATATGTACTTTCACTTCAATTGCATTGTGCAATTTCCCAACCTAACCAAAGATAATGAATTACGCACGCGAACACAGGTAATGTAAGGAAACACACTTTGCCTAAAGTAACTAACCACGGATTTCAATCTACAGGGTAGGCTAAGGTGTAAGGGTATAACGAAACATTTTAACAAAGGTGTAAGAAACGAAAGGAATGGCTCTGAGGGTTTTTCTAGGGGTATCTTACTCTAAAAATGAGAGTAACAAAAGGGTTTATACGGGGGTTAACTAACCAGTGTAGTTAGTTAATATCACATAACATATAAAGGCTTTTTGGGTGTAATCCTAGAATTTTACGAAGTTAGACAAGTCACTCCAATTATATCGATAATACTCATTATGGTGGTCTCGAATAGTATACAAGCCAAGTTCTAAAGTTTACAAGTCACCAGCACACTAAAGTTTTTGATTATAGGCAAAAAGTAATGTTATGTGTTCGGCCATGTAATTTAGACTTAACAAAAACATGCTAAAAAATTTTAAATTTTGATATAATAAGTGCATTTTAAGCATATTTTGGAAAAGTTTGGACAAGTAAGTGTTCTAATTCTCCATCCCCCCACTTAAGTTAAACAACGTCCTCGTTGTTTGTTTTAAAAGTTTAAAAACTGGAAAATAAAAGAATTAGAACAGAAAAACTTCCCTGATATTTGCTAGGAATGATCCTCCATTATGCGTTTACGAGCAAAGATCAANTAAGTGCATTTTAAGCATATTTTGGAAAAGTTTGGACAAGTAAGTGTTCTAATTCTCCATCCCCCCACTTAAGTTAAACAACGTCCTCGTTGTTTGTTTTAAAAGTTTAAAAACTGGAAAATAAAAGAATTAGAACAGAAAAACTTCCCTGATATTTGCTAGGAATGATCCTCCATTATGCGTTTACGAGCAAAGATCAACTTTCTTGTGGATTAGAACGTTTAAGCTTCATGAATGATGTTTCCACAAAAAGTGCAGGAATCTATAATACCACCTAGACTTTAACACACCTGAGTTAAGAAGGTTCAAACTTGCATAATACATTAGTAGTTAGTGAAAATAAAACGTAAAAATTAAAATTGTAAATCATCAGGTCAGTCGATACGCCGCATGCTATGGAAGAAGATGCGCCGTATCGAGCCTGGAATTAATACGAATCCTAATACCTTTTAGGATACATTTTTATAAAATAAAATCTACGGTTTACTTGGGGACAAGTAAAGTTCAAGTGGGGGGATATTTGATGAACTCAAATAAGTACATTTTATTATCATCATTTATCCTATTTATTTAACTTGTTTTACTCTATTATGTATGAGAATCGGTGCTTTAATATTTACTTTAATGATTCTCAGGTAAAAACAGGTAAAAGGTGAAACTTGGCGATTTTGGACTAATTACGGAGCAAAATGAGCAAGATGTCAAAAGTCTACTGAAACCCAGAAGATGCGCCGTATCCAACTCAATAGATACGCCGCAATATCATACTTAGATGAATTCGAAGACCATTGCCTGACTTTGAAGAATGCGCCGCATGGAATTCTACCATGCGACGCATATGAAACTCTGGTCAAAGAAGAAGATCAAGCTCTTTCTACTCCAGATACGCCGCATCACACAATTGACATACGGCGAATCACTATCAAGACTTCACCAGAAACAATCCAAGACAACTGAAGGACATGCGCCGCATAAAGATTCAACTTACGCCGCATCTAATGGCGGTGTACAAATATTTCCAGAATATAATAAGCTTAGACCCCACGCGAAGTTAAGTCAATGCGCCACATCTGCTCATTACATGCGCCGCATCGAACCCTCAGACAGAAGCTATAAATACCCCAAGACCTAGACAAATTTTGTGTGCACCATAACCCTAAGGAGGCGAATACAGACGAACAAGCAACACAAGACACACCCCAAACGAAGATCTTAGAGCTGTAAGAAGGTCCTGCATGTATTCAATTCATTAAGTAGTTTTCTTTTATTGTAATAGTAAGCTTTAATTCATCAGGATTGATGGCCGGTAGTTTGTGAGTACGCGAAATCAAATGCACGCCTTAAAATTGCTTTCCCATCAATTAAAGTTTATATGTTTGATGTCTTTGGTGAACTTATATTAGTGCATTGATTACCTCTGTGTTTAGCTGAGCACTGCTTGGGCTGCCATACCCCTTCCTCGCCTATTTAATCCGATGTCTTTGGATAAGTAGGATATTCATAAGTAATCATTAAGGGTTTACTCGCCGATATAATGAAACCAATGAGTACGGGCTTAATTATATACACTTCATATAAAACTAGCAATAAAACAAGTGACAAACTGCTTAATTATCAGGACATGTCTTCTTATTGTCTCTTTTATCTATCTATGTACGTGTATGCTATTCGCCGATTTGTTCGCATTAGTATTTACTGTTTAATTAAATAACCAAACTGTGCCAGTCTCTCAGGCTGAACCCCTTTTGTTAGATTAGACTGTAAAGCTAACTTAGATATTAAAATACTGATTAGGATAACTAGATAATACTTTCCACTCTTAGTGGTCGGCACTCTGCTTACCATTATATACAAACTGACCGGGTACACTGCTCGTTAAGTGTGTGTGTTATTGATAAGTCGGCTAAATATAAATGTAAAACTTGAATAGGCATTAACACTGCTAAACCGCAATGACACATCGCAGGCATCAGTCAGCGTGGATCCATATGTAGGGTGTGAAGAACTTCCATGATGGTGTTGACAGTATTGGGTTTATGGGTATGCTTCTTGCTTTTGCCCAGTTGACAAGCCGAACAAAGATGATCTTTTTCGAACATTAATCTCGGTAGACCTTGTTCAAGATACAAGCGAGCAAGATCATTGATGTTACCAAAGTTCAAGTCATTTAAACTTTGGTGCCATTGCCACGATTTGTTCTTTGAGACCTAAGATATCAAGCAAATAGGAGAGGGCCGCATCATGTCTTCAATAGAGATGGTGTACAAGTTAGTGCCACGACCGCCTTTTAGAAGATCAACACCATCCAATTTTCTGACAATGCAAGTGTGTTTTCTGAAAGCCACTTCTAGATCGGAATCGGAAAATTGACCAATCATAGAACAAATTGTGCCCAAGTCCTTCCCCATTGTATATCTTGATAATTATACAGTCACCAAAGACATGATCTCCATAACCCATAATTATCCCAAAATGGTAGTTCCCGAATCTAACTGTCCCGATAAAATAATTCACGAAATTCACGAGCCCTGAACGATCCCCAATCATATGTTATGAGTAGCCTGAGTCCAAATGTCAAGGGACGATCTGTACGACCTGCATTTGAAAACAGACGAAAGAAGAGAATTTGGAGTGCCGGATTGCCAATTTAAGTTGGGTTCCAGTTGGTTAGTGCAAACAAATTCTGGAGCAACTAAGCCCTTAGGTGCATTTGTTTTAATGGCGGAAATCTCACTAGTAGATGCAATGGGCCTAGTTAAAGGACATTGAGTTTCTAAAGGGAAAGTTCTACCAGTTGGCTTCCATTCCTTAATAGGCACTACTTTAGAGTTAAAGCGCACTATACTCCTAAAGTGAATTTCCTTCCAGTGGGATTCCATTGATAACCAACATTAGTAAACAAATTTCCAGTTGTTTTCCAAATTTGCTTAATTCGTTTAGCTCTCCAAACTTTCTTAACTGGGGTTTTGTTGGATGAATTCAAATATTTCTCAACACATTTATCATGATTAGCCGAAATTAAGCATTCATTACATGTTTTGCAAAGTGAATTAGGGCTTGAATTACGATCCTTTTTCCTCAAATCCGACTTGTTGTTCCTCATGTGGTCTTCTACTTTCTTCTTAGAAACACTTTTAGCTGGCGAAGTCTTAACATTTTTACATTTCTCCTAGGTTTTGACTTTCTAGCTTTAGTGTCACTATTAACTCCTATAGAAGGATTGATGGGAATCTTAGTCTTTTTCACTTCCAGTTGCTGAACATGTTTTGATGTGTTGGGATCTGAAGTTTCTGTAGATCCCAATTCGTAGACAGTTGTTGTAGTATAGATCTTTAACCTTTAACTTGTAAAGGGTTTAGCAACTTTGGATAAATCCTAAGCTACTAAGTGGAATTCTACCTGTAACTTTAATGAGTATGCGGAATCTACTCAGTAAGGCTAAGAAGAACACAAACAATAAGAATAGAAGAACACAATAATAATATCAAACCAAGCCTCAATATTATTAATATGATCACTCTTAATAGTGACAGGGTTTTACAACCTTGAAGCTATGAACTAACTAACTAATAATATGTGGAACGTGTATATTTGTGTGTGTCGATATTTTTCTGCCTCAAACATACGTGCCTATCATCTCTTTATATAATAGAGATGCTAGGGTTACAAACTTATCCTACAAGTAAAACAATATCTTCTGGAATCTTCTAATAAAGATAAGTATTTTGCATATACTCCACCAGCTTGTAGAATCTTCATTATGCATATTTAGTCCTTCAATTATCTTCATTAAAGCATATGTAGTTTTGTTGTATCAAATCACATATACATGATTGTATATGACCTAACAATCTTCCCCTATTTGATATTACAAAACTATCTTCATGAATTCAACAATCTTCAATGATGATAATCTTCAAACCCATTGTTTCATTCTTGTATTTATTTTGCCTTTTTAATGATGACAAAATAAACAAAGTCGTGTACGAACTTCCCCTTAAATAAAGAAGTTGAGATGTAATCATCTCCATGAATGAAACAAACACACATAAATAAGCTGCAAATAATCTTCATGTTAACTTCTTCCCCTTTTTGTAATCATCGAATAGGGAACTTGTGAAGATAAGCAACTTGTATACACTTCTCCCAATCATGTTGGTCAATATCCATCGCGGCTTCCCCTCACTGCTTGTAAATCATGGATATATATTGAACCATAAAACTCTTTATTCATCTCCATAAATTATCTTGTAAACGCAGCAGTACTTTGCATGAGCAGTACTTTAAATATAACGTGCAACAGTACTTTGAATAAGCCTTACTTCGGAGCAGTACTTTGAACGAATATATGCAGTACTTTGAGAGAAATACCTTGTAGCAGTACGTTGCAGCAGTACGTTCAATCAATAGAACAACAGTACTATGGAATGGCAGCAACACTTTGAGAAATATGAAGCAGTACCTTGAGAGTTTATGAGGAGCAGCACGTTGGAAAATAAGCGAGCAGTACGTTGAACAAGCCAAAACCAAAACCTCACTCCAAATCTTTCTCTTAAAGAATTCCACCGTCCCACTATCTTGAAACAAGTTAATCATGATCTTTAATTGGTACGAGAAAACTTTAGATAAACTAACATGTAGGGACAGTATTATCATAAATCCCAAGCATATTGAATCTAACAACAAATCCTTCTGATGTACCACTGACTAATCCACAAATCACAAACATGCCACTCAAATAAAAAAAAAAAAA
>LBNU01015370.1:141819-169730 GCA_014162995.1 Artemisia annua
AAGAGGAGAGGTGGTGTGGTTTGGAAATGGAGAGGGTACGAGGGTATTTATAACCCTCGTTGGGCTTGGTGGCCAAGTAATCGGAGTAGGAGGTGTCGAGGGGGAGGGAGGTGACTAGGACAAGCTAGTAGCTGACTATCCTAAGCTACATGATGACTAATACAAGCTATAGGTCGGCCTAGGGTGTTTGTGGTGGTTATGGAGGTCGTGGAGTCGATTTGGACAAGGTGGTGACGAGGAGGTGATGGAAGTAGGTGTTAGGGTGCTAGGTTGTGACAAGATGATGGGTAAGATGCCTAGTATGCTGCTAGGGAGTGGTGGTAGGGTGCTTGGGTGCTTATAGTAGGTTATGTTTAGGTTTAAGCTTAGTTTAGGACTTAAACTAGCTTAGGGTGTAATTAGGGTTTTACGTAGAGTTTTGTGCCTAGATTAGTATTCTTTTAGTGTCTAGTGACTAATCCTAAGTCCTAAGAAGCTTATAATAAGTGGTATTAGCTTATGGGAAAAGTTTAGGAATGTTTGACCTACTTTTTCGGAAGTTATAACCTAGTTATAGTTTTGTGCTTAAGAGACTTGTACCTAAGGTCTAATGGGTTGTACTAGTGCCTAAGGATCCTAGGGTATCCTAATATTCCTAAGGTAACTCATACTTAAGCCTTGAACACTTTTAAACTAGTTCAGATAATCAATTAGGGTTTTGTAAACACATAGGCCTAATTAGGGCTTAATTAGTGTTAGATTATGGTTTTGTGATGTGTTAAGTGTTTTAGATTAGTGTTTTACTTATTATGGTGTTGTTGTAATCCTATGCTTGACATACCAGGAGTTTATAGGGTGTATGGGTAAAGATATTAGCTTGTGTAGATACATGAGCAGGCCTAGAGAGTCACTTATGTAATGATATACATGCAAAAAGCAAAAATTTACCTGTGGAAATACCTACTATAGATATTTGTAATGGGAATGATAGTGATGAGATTTTGTGAGTTGTTACAAATCACATCTCAATGTAGTGAAGAGGATCTTTAGATACTTGAGGCATCAACCAAAATTGGGGCTTTGGTATCCTCAGGATTCACCTTTTGAGTTGGAAGCATACTCTGACAGTAACTATGCTGGAGCAAGCTTGGATAGAAAATCCACAACAGGGGGTTGTCAATTTCTTGAAGTAGGTTGGTGTCATGGCAATGTAAGAAACAAACTGCGGTGGCAAATTCTACAACTGAAGCTGAGTATGTGGCTGCTTCAAGTTGTTGTGGTCAAGTTCTTTGGATGCAAAACCAATTGCTGGACTATGGGTACAATTTTATGAACACCAAAATTCATATAGACAATAACAGTACCTTATGCATAACTAAAAATACTATTTTTCATTCTAAAACAAAGCATATTGAGATAAGACACCACTTTATAAGAGATTGTTATGAAAAGAAATTGATTCAAATTGTTAAAATCCATACTGACAAAAATGTTGCAGATCTACTTACCAAACACTTTGATGTGGGTAGAATTCAATTTTTAATTGTGATGAACTCAAATAAGTACATTTTATTATCATCATTTATCCTATTTATTTAACTTGTTTTACTCTATTATTTATGAGAATCGGTGCTTTAATGTTTACTTTAGTGATTCTCAGGTAAAAACAGGTAAAAGGTGAAACTTGGTGATTTTGGACTAATTACGGAGCAAAATGAGCAAGATGTCAAAAGTCTACTGAAATCCAGAAGAGCGCCGTATCTAACTCAACAGATACACAACAATATCATACTTAGATGAATTCGAAGACCATTGCCTGACTTTGAAGAATGCGCCGCATGGAATTCTACCATGCGCCGCATATGAAACTTTGGTCAAAGAAGAAGATCAAGCTCGTTCTACTCCAGATACGCCGCATGACACAATTGACATACGGCGTATCACTATCAAGACTTCACCAGAAACAATCCAAGACAACTGAAGGACATGCGCCGCATAAAGATTCAAGTTACGCCGCATCTAATGGCGGTGTACGAATATTCCAGAATATAATAAGCTTGGACCCCACGCGAAGTTAAGTCAATGCGCCGCATCTGCTCATTACATGCGCCGCATCAAACCCTCAAACAGAAACTATAAATACCCCAAGACCTAGACGAATTTTGTGTGCACCATAACCCTAAGGAGGCAAATTCAGACGAACAAGCAACACAAGACACATCCCAAACGATGATCTTAGAGTTGCAAGAAGGTCCTGCATGTATTTAATTCATTAAGTAGTTTTGTTTTATTGTAATAGTAAGCTTTAATTCATCAGGATTGATGGCCGGTAGTTTGTGAGTACGCAAAATCAAATGCCCGCCTTAAAATTTCTTTCCCATCAATTAAAGTTTATAAGTTTGATGTCTTTGGTGAACTTATATTAGTGCATTGATTACCTCTGTGTCTAGCTGAGCACTGCTTGGGCCGCCATACCCCTTCCTCGCCTATTTAATCCGATGTCTTTGGATAAGTAGGATATTCATAAGTAATCATTAAGGAATTACTCTCCGATATAATGAAACCAACAAGTACGGGCTTATTTTATACACTTCATATAAAACTAGCAATAAAACAAGTGACAAGCTACTTAATTATCAGGACAGGTCTTTTTATTGTCTCTATTATCTATCTGTGCACGTGTATGCTATTCGCTGATTTGTTCTCATTAGTTTTTACTATTTAATTAAATAACCAAACTGTGCCAGTCTCTCAGGCTGAACCCCTTTTCGTTAGTGATGAGGCGAAAAGTGTACCATTTTTCGGGGGTCATTTAAGCCCTAAATCGTATTTATTTGATCAAATATCGCCCTAAATCGTTCCTTTTGGCATTTTAGGTACTTTGGGGAGAAATTCTGGAAAAGGAAGCATTTTGGACGTTTTTGGAGCATAAAAGTGAAGAATTCGACAAAGTGCCAAAAATCTGCTGAATAGTACCCTTGACGGTGTCAAGCATGGATGTGACGCCGTCAAGCCTTGATAAGCCAGAATGTTTTTTGGGAATTTAAAGGGGGACGGCATCAAGAAGGCCATCAAGAAACCCTAACCACAGCGAGGTGACGGCGTCAAAGCTATAACGTGATGCCGTCAGATCTATTTTTCTATATATATTCGCATAATTTTTAGTTATAAGTGTGGAACTTTTTATAGAGAAACCCTAGACGATTTTTGCAGCTTTTTTAAGGGTTTTATACCCTTGGATCTCTCATGTTACATTGAAGATAAGTAATCAATTAATCATTCAATATGTCTATGTGTTGTTTGATTCTATCTTACGCTTGTCTTTTATTTAACATGCTAGGCTAGGTTTCCTTTGTGTTTGCTTAGATCTAATGAAACCTAACTATTGATTATTGATTGAATGGTGTGTTATTGATTGTATTGGATGAATGTTTATCGATGTTAGGCTTAAGAAAACTGGCAGACTTCCAATTGGTAACATGCTTGAACGTCTTAAGAAACATGAACCAAGGTGTACTAAGGTTATTTGATTGTATTTAATGCATGAGCCAATTCTAGTGATCCCATGTTAGGAGCTTCTTAGCCGGCTCGACATAGGAGTGAAGTAGGAGCTTATAGAGTTGGGGAAGTCCGTACACACCCCCACGACCATTATTAAGGACTACAATCCGTCATCCACGCAATTAATACACACTAATCAATCGGTAAAAGATAGTTAGGGAATAAGGAAATCTAAGTAAACACACTTCTCTCCATATAGTTTTCACAACCATTTATTTTCTTGTTATTTTATTTTATTTGCATTAGTAGTACTTTGGGTTAGTTGACTAGCAACTAGTTCCGCCCACTCCTTCAAACCCGAGATTTTTACTTGCTTTCCTAAAAATAATAAAATACAAAAAGAATCTTCCCTCACCCCTAGACCTATTAGAGTAGCTTTTCAATCCTAATGACACTATTCCCGCAGAGAACGATCAATCCCCGGTACTTGCCACTACACTATACTACATCGGTCAGGTACACTGCCTGGTGGGGATTGCAAGCTTCTCAAGATCCCTTGAGAAGTAAAACCTTTTTGCGAGGGTGCAATCTCACGGATCAAAGTTTTTGGCGCCGCTGCCGGGGAATAGTTATTGTTTAGGTTGAATTTTTTATTTTATTAGGTCTACTAACTAGATTCCTTTCTAGTGAGATTTTTATTTTATTTTTCTAGGTTTTCTTTAGTCTATCTTATTTCTTCGTGTTTTTGTTCGTAACCATTACCATCCGACAACATGGAAGGTGGTAATATCCTCGATCCCAACAACCCACCACAACCAAACCAACCTCCTAGAGCCCGCACCTTAGGAGAGTATTTTCGACCTAGCCACCAAGGCTATCGAAACACCATTGAGCTCACCCAAGGAGCCAATGTGTCTCCCTTGCGATCTGACACCATCCGGTTGGTGCAAAGCGGATGTGCATTCCATGGACTTCGTTCCGAAGATCCCAATCAACACCTCAAGGACTTCCTTAAGATCGTAGATTCCATAGACCTTGATGTTGACACTCGAGAGACTACCCGATTACGTCTCTTCCAATTCTCTTTGCGAGACCATGCTAGTCAATGGCTAGAGCGTCTACCTGAGGATCCATCACCTCTTGGGATGATCTCACAACTCGCTTCTTAGCTCAATTTTTACCATCGGGAAGAACCACAAAGCTAAGGAATGATATCTTGGCGTTCCAACAACGCCAAGGCGAAACCCTCTACGAGGCATGTACTCGATTCAAGGACTTACTCCAAAAAGTCCCTCACCATGGCATAGACCTTTGGCTCCAAGTCCAAATCTTCTATGACCATATCAATCTCCCCATGAGGCAAACCATTGACCAAGCAGCCGGTGGTAAGCTACGTGATCTAAGTGCGGAACAATCATGGGATCTCCTAGAAGATCTTGCTCTATATGACAACGAAAGTTGGAATGATCCCCGTGATTTGAATAAGACGGTCAAGGCAATATCTTTGCCTTCGAATAATTCAAGCACTTCCGACCGTAGGATCATAGAACTTGAAGACCAAGTCAAGTTTCTCATGAAATCCTACGAGGCTCCTAAACCTTCAAGCCAAGTGAACAAAATCACTTCTTCGTGCGAATTATGTAGTGGTCCCCACGACACTCGTGATTGCATGGAACTCCCCGAACAAGCTTTTGCGGACTACGCATCCACGCGTACCGACGGAGCGGGAGATAAGTGGTACACTTTCAAACCCGAGCCAAACCCTTACGGAGATTCATACAACCCCTCATGGAAAAATCACCCCAACCTTAGGTGGAAGTCAAACCAAAACGCACCCCAAAACAATTCTTCCAACCCACCTAACCGGTTTCAACCCAACGGTAATTCCTCAAACCGTACCTTCAACAACAATCCTTCCAACAACTATGGTAGTACCAACAACTTTGAAGGATTGATGTCCAATTTTATGGCATCTCAAGAAGCTCGTATAGCTAAATTCACATCCGAATTTAATCAACAACAAGTAGAGATGACCAATAAGATTGACAACTTGTTGAAGGCCCTCAACAACCAAGTGCTATCACCTCCACATAAGGACGCTAGGAACACAAATAGCGGACCCCAAGTCAAGGACCCTTCTTCATCCAAACAAGTCCACTTCGTTAATGTTGTCACTATTAAGCCAATCCCTAAGAATGAAATAGATAGTGAACATAAGGAGGAAGTTAAGACAAATGAGGATGAGGTTAAGGAAGTTGAGGTTGATAAGGAAGCTAAGATAAGTGGAGTAGAAGAAGTAGATGACGAAGAGGACTACTTCAATAGGTTGCCCACTAAGGAAGAACGTGCATACCATAAGGATCTATTCGATGACCCCGAGACACCATACTTCCTAGGTAACCCAATCATCAAAACCGGTGACCCTTCCAACATCAACATACCATGCAATATAGGTCACTTGCATGTTTGGAAGGCTTACATAGATCTTAAGTCCCCAATAAACGTCATGACTAGAGCCCACTACAATCTAATAATGAAAAAGCAACTGGGACTTAGAACATTTCCTAGCACGGGGTGGATAAGCAATTTTGTAGGTAGAGTTAGGGGACTACATGTCTATATAGGGAATTTCACCTACGTCACCGACTTCGTGATCGTTGAGGATATTCGTCCGGTAGTTGACACATGCTTAACTCAAGTAGTTTTTGGAAAGCCGTTTGTTGAGGCCTCTAAAATGAATTATGACCCATCTCTAGGGATAGTTAGATTCAGGGACGAGACCGATGATATAGCTTACCAAATGCCTTATAAGATAGAGCAATACCGACTCTTGTCAAACATCGAGAAGGAGCACAAGCAAGCGGTCTACTATAGGAATGACAAGGATAGAAGTAGAGGAGTAGACTATGTCATGAGTAGGATATTTGGGTTCTACAAAGAATGCTTGCAACTAGGTCCGGAATATAAGACTAAGCCCGAGGATGACCTAGAGGATGTGACCAATGATGGAGTCACATAATAGAGCCCGTGACTTTGAGTCTAGCTACAAGACTCGTTAATAAAGAAAAGCGCTTCTTGGGAGGCAACCCAAGCTTTGTGTGTTTATTTGTTTGTTTGTTTGATTTTATTTGCTTCCGTATGTATGTTTTATTTTTATTGTTATTGATTCATGCTTCAAACTAAATTGTGAAAATGCTTTATTTTGTTTTTAACTTCGTCTTAACTACATATAAAGGTATTTTGCAAAAGATAAGTGTAAGGGAAATCTAAATCGGTTTATAAGAACAAATGAACATGAATCATGACAATATTAAATTGACATACATATTAGTAATTGTTTGAGTCAAATGCTTGTATCGAGTCATAATGATATTTTGCAGGCTTTCCAGGAAGTAAGAATTGAGTTTTTCCAGAAATTTTCCAGAAACTTAACATGAGAAATTTGTCAGATCACTTCAGACAGAGTCAAGCCCCAGGCTGACGGCGTCAGGTTCAGTTTTCTGGAATTTTTAAAAGTTTTGTTTTTCTTCTGGAATCATAAAATGCTTTATAAGATCTCTAACTTATAAACTCCAGGAATCTGCAAAATATTCATTCCACAAGCATTATATCCCTATAGAGATTTATCCCGCCGATGTTATGCAGGTTTTCGTGTTTGTTTTCTCAGGTTTAACAGGTTATTTTGGACAAGAAGATGATTTATATTTCGGAAGGGAAGCTTTGAGTGTTCATTTTCTTGGAAGAAGATCTAACCATGTTACCCCTTTATCCACCAAGCGAATCAGGAGAGTATTTGATTTCATTCTTTTACCTTGTTTACTNTGTTTAAAGGTGGATGTGTAATAAAACTGAGATAAATACCTGTTAGGGCAATTTTAGTGCCAAATTTAAAATTTTTTACAACATTTAGGAATGAAACTTTGGTCTTAATGAGCGTCTCATGGATAGGAGTTATATGACTAGCACAAAACCGTACCACTAAAAAGTTTTCCACCCCAAATATGTGAGTTTCGCCCCTAGAATTGGTAGGAAAAGCATTCATCTTTAATGCTTGTGTGTGTACCGGTAGCACTTAGATTCTAGAACTTGCGTTAGGGCTATCCCGAATCCACAAGTGAGACTACATTCGTGTAGTTAGATTTACTACATGATAAGAGGCATTAGGATTAACCCATTATTTTACACCCGTGTTTTTGTTATAATTACTTTGACTACATCGGTCATGTAATTCTCCCACACCTTTGCGTTGTACTCATTTTTGGTACACGATACCCCTAGTACACTCCTCCGAGCCTATCTTTTCGTTTCTAACTTTAAGCATTTTACTTAAAGGAAGAATTTGTTACACCCCACTTAAATGTACACCCAAATCGCCTTAGCCTACCTTGTATGCACTCACCTTTAGTGCATTATTGTGACAACATTTGTATAAACCCTTAGTTAATTATCTAATTGATTACATGGTTGCTAAGTCGAGTCATATCCTTGTACATATTGTTTTGGGATGATTGGGACTCATGGGTAAAGTACTAGTGTAATGGAGAAATTGGGAAGAACAACATTATTACCCCCATATGTGTTAAATATTTTAAAAGTACTCCAAGTGTTTCGATTATCTTAATTCGAGTCATTAGATTAGTTATTTGTAAAGTATGTAAAAGTTCAAGTGTAAGGGGAGAACCGAGGCCCCTATGATGTATTATTTTGGATGGTAGGGCAAGAATGTATGCAAAATAAATAAATAAATAAATAAAAATGAGAAAAGGAAAAGTAGAAAAAACATACGGACTACCATCCCATTTTCTTTTATGTTTATTTTATATTTTTATAAGTTTTTGATTAGCTTAAGTCGAGTCTAGTCTTGGCTTAGCAACGCCATATTGTACATGTAATTAATCAAGATCTTTAACTCGCCACTAATGAAATCTCCCTTATCCAACAAAACCGTGTTTATCATATCCATACACCTCATTACAACCCTTTTGTAAAGTCCTCTTTGATAGTTTATCTTAGGTGCTTACGCCTAGTGGAGAAGGTTTTCGATCCTTTCCCAACCTATGGTAATCTATTTGCTATGACAGGTAGTGAGAGATATTGTCCATTTTCATTTATGAGATATAATTCTATGACACCTGAGAGATGTGAGTATCTAAACACTACTTGTGAGGTGCTAGTGTGTAATCTCCGTGCCTATTATGATTAAAGTGGAACGATTATTTGTTGTAATTACTTTTATATTAGTGTTAAATGACCCCTAACTTGTATTTTGATTAGAATAAAAGCGCATTTGCTTGAAGACAAGTAAATCTCAAGTGTAAGGGTATTTGATGAGGCGAAAAGTATACCGTTTTTCGGGGGTCATTTAAGCCCTAAATCGTATTTATTTGATCAAATATTGCCCTAAATCGTTCCTTTTGGCATTTTAGGTACATTGGAGAGAAATTCTGGAAAAGGAAGCATTTTGAACGTTTTTGGAGCATAAAAGTGAAGAATTCGACAAAGTGCCAAAAATCTGCTGAATAGTACCCTTGACGGCGTCAAGCATGGATGTGACGCTGTCAAGCCTTGATAAGCCAGAATGTTTTTTCGGATTTTAAAGGGGGACGGCGTCAAGAAGGCCATCAAGAAATCCTAACCACGGCGAGGTGACGGCGTCAAGGCTATAACGTGACGCCGTCAGATCTGTTTTNGCGTCAAGCATGGATGTGACGCTGTCAAGCCTTGATAAGCCAGAATGTTTTTTCGGATTTTAAAGGGGGACGGCGTCAAGAAGGCCATCAAGAAATCCTAACCACGGCGAGGTGACGGCGTCAAGGCTATAACGTGACGCCGTCAGATCTGTTTTTCTATATATATTCGCATAATTTTTAGTCATAAGTGTGGAACTTTTTAGAGAGAAACCCTATAAGATTTTTGCAGCTTTTTTAAGGGTTTTATACCCTTGATCTCTCATGTTACATTGAAGATAAGTAATCAATTAATCATTTAATATGTCTATGTGTTGTTTGATTCTATCTTACGCTTGTCTTTTATTTAACATGCTAGGCTAGGTTTCCTTTGTGTTTGCTTAGATCTAATGAAACCTAACTATTGATTATTGATTAAACGGTGTGTTATTGGTTGTATTGGATGAATGTTTATCGATGTTAAGCTTAAGAAAACTGGCAGACTTCCAATTTGTAACATGCTTGAACATCTTAAGAAACATGAACCAAGGTGTACTAAGGTTATTTGATTGTATTTAATGCATGAGCAAATTCTAGTGATCCCATGTTAGGAGCTTCTTGGCTGGCTCGACATAGGAGTGAAGTAGGAGCTTATAGAGTTGGGGAAGTCCGTACACACCCCCACGACCGTTATTAAGGAATACAATCCGTCATCCACGCAATTAATACACACTAATCAATCGGTAAAAGATAGTTAGGGAGTAAGGAAATCTAAGTAAACACACTTCTCTCCATATAGTTTTCACAACCATTTATTTTCTTGTTATTTTATTTTATTTGCATTAGTAGTATTTTGGGTTAGTTGACTAGCAACTAATTCCGCTCACTCCTTCAAACCCGAGATTTTTACTTGCTTTCCTAAAAATAATAAAATATAAAAAGAATCTTCCCTCACCCATAGACCTATTAGAGTAGCTTTTCAATCCTAACGACACTATTCCCGCAGAGAACGATCAATCCCCCGGTACTTGCAACTACACTATACTACATCGGTCAGGTACACTGCCTGGTGGGGATTGCAAGCTTTTCAAGATCCCTTGAGAAGTAAAACCCTAGTGCGTGGTCGCTGGTATGTGTTATTTTACACATACTTTTGACCTTAGTTTACGGAACAAAAATACCAAAAACTAACGATAATTGCCAAAGATATTGTGTTTTTGTTTTTGTGATCGTGCAGGGAAGGATATCTCATAAAAAGCAACAAAATCAACCAAAAAGCCTAAAACGAGCACGAGATTTGGAAAAGTGTCAAAAGCCGAAGCCGAGGAAGAAATTTATTCAAGAAAAGCCCAAAATGACAAATCAAATCCTTAGAGATTCAAAGAATAACAAAAGAGACTCTTAGTTGAAATATAAAGACCTTTGCAATAACGGTCCTCCAAGTTTTAGAAAAGTCAACTCAAATCCTCCAAGTTACAAGACCGTTACATTTAGTCTCGAGTTGTATTAGTTGCGTTTTAATATTGTTTATGTCAGATTTTCATGTTTTGTAAAAGTCTAGGGGCTAAATTTACAACAATGTAATAGTTTAGAAAGCCCTAGCCCCTAGCCTATAAATATAACATGTAAGCCTCATTTGGAAGGTTGGTTAGTCTTAGGGTTAGTTAGTTGGCTAGTTTTAGGAGTAGTGTAGTTTTATTAATGAATTTATGAGTTTCCTTTACTTTCTCTCTAAGCTTTATCTCTCTAAAAATCTTTAATTTTTAGTTGTTAAAATTGTGTTTTTATTAGTGGGATTTAAAGCTTATGGTTAAACTAGTTCGATTAGTGTTGAATTTGGTGGAAAAACATTAGTTTTGGGCTTTATTTTGGATCAAAATGGTGTTTTGTCACGGTTTTATCGAGTAAGGATCTTTAATTTTTGAGTAAGCAACATTTTTTATCGAGTAAGCCTTTATTTTAATAAATCTGTCGAGTAAGAAAACTTTAATATCGAGTATGTTTTTACAAATTTGTCGAGTAAGAATTTTTTGTTTATTATATATCGAGTATTGTCTTCAAATGTCTATCGAGTAACAAACTTTTATAAAATTTAGTTTTCTTATTTTGTCATGCATGTCTAATATTTGTTGAGTATGCCCTTTTTTAGAAAAGTACTAGTTTGCAAGGTATTTAGTAAGTAAGTGATGTCATCGAGTAACTAGTCCTAATTTTATCGAGTATAGATTCAGTTTACTTTTTTTTTATTATTTTTAATTTATCAAGTATTTGTTTTTCTTAATCATCGAGTAACTTTTATTTGGCGAGTTAGCCAAGATTATCGAGTTAGATAGTCAATACCTCATCGTTTATCGAGTGAGGTGTCTTATGTTTTATGCTTAGGCGAAACTCTACCGAATTATAGTTTGGTTTATCTAGTTTGTTTCTTTTATCGAGTCTTTTATTTTATCAAGTAAGCACATTTAATATGAGTCTCGAGTAGCTTAATTGTGTTTGCTTAGTGGCACGAGTTTGTGAGTTAAGTGTGGCTTATTTAATAGGGGCCGTGATTAATAATCGCTAAGATTATTTAGACTTATGATTTTATTATTCGAAGGTCATAAGCCGAAGAACAATCAAATCGCACGTTTTGTAATTATTATCTTTTCAAACGATTATTTGCAAAATAAATAATCTTTTGTAAGAAAATAATTCGTCATCGATTCTTTCCACACGTGATGAACTTATTCACGTCGCTTAGCAAACATTTTCTTTTTAAACTCATTTCCCGTTTTTAATTTCATTTCGCATTTTAAATCTTTTATTGTTTTGTCATTTTATATGTTTACTTGTTTTATTGTTTTTATTTGCGCTTACATTTTCTTTAGCATAAAATCCATAAACTCCCTATTATATTTTCTTATTCACTTCACATTCACGTGACACAAGCCGACTCAATCGCCGTCTTACTTTCATTGGGACATAACGACCCGGGGAACATACTTTCACGAGTATTTCTTCGGTTAAACTCTATACAATGCAAAACAACTTCTATCAATTGGCGCCGCTGCCGGGGAAGGTTTGAAACGAGAGCGTCGTCCTTGTATCGTTTGTTGGTGATTTGAAGACCCTTCTTCAGAAGTTATTCGCTTTTGTTCAAAATATAAAAACCAAAAAAATTGAAAATATATAAAAACCAAAAAGATTTTGATTAAGTTTCTTTGAAATATAAAAAACCAAAAATAGTTTCCTTTTCATATTTGATTTTCACTTTTATCTTGATTTGTTTTTATTTTACGAAAAACCAAAAATATTCTTCTTATCCTCTTTTACGTTTTACTCTTCTTCTTTAACCCTCTAAACCGATAATTCTATCTCTTTATCCTAATATTTAATGGAATCAATGATTCCTTGTGTTGGTTGTGGTGAACCACTTTATGGTTCACCTTGTCGGTATTGTACGTGTGTAAGGTGTGGTAACGATATTCAAAATGGAAGTTGTTTGTTTTGTGGTTCGAATAATTCATTCATGTATGATCAAAACCCGAATTCATTCGACTCTCCTTCAAAATTCACCAACTACCCACCTCAGCCCGATAATTTTTCGTACGATCGACTTTATTGTGATTATTGTGGAGATTCGTTGGATCCTACATCAATTTGTAAACGTTGCATTTGCGAGAGGTGTGGAAGAAGCACTATCAATGGGTTTTGTGCGTGTTGTACTTTTGAAGATAATAATTTTCGTATCAATGATTCTAACCCTAATTTTCCAATTATCCTCAAAACTCTTATGGGTAAGGACCGTATTTCAATGACAACTCATTCCAAGGTTCATCAAATTTTGAAAATTGTGAGGGATCGTTTGGAGATTCTCATTATGAGCCGAATTCGTGTTACGTTTCTCATGGTTTTAACCAATCCCCACAAAATCCCGGCTATTATGAAAGACTCAAAGAAATTCAATCCGATCTCCAAGAACTTAAGAAATTGGTGGCTAAACGTTATACTTTACTCCCGAGCCACGTGGAAAGTCGATGGAGGAATTACTTACCGACGAGAGAATCGTTCCATTTAACTGCCCTCAAATTACATCTTCCGTCCTTTCTCTTGTAGAACCCGAGGACTCTCCAACAATGGGGGACGAGCATCTAAACACTATTCCGGCAAATCGGACGAATTCAATAAGTCTAGTGTTGAGAACCTCGTTCCAATCCAAAGTGAGTCCGGGGGAAATTCTAACGGTGATATGGAATTTGTTGTTAATATTACACCCGTCGATGAAGATAAGAGCATTGCCAAATTGTTAACAGAGGAGATCCGAGCATTATGCGTTGAAAAGGTCAAAGAAGACGTATTTGATTCATCTCTAAATCCCACTCCATCCTCAGATCCTCTTATATCCGATTCTTCCATTCCTTCTCTCACCCTGGATGAGAGGAATGATGTCGTTTTAGATGAGATCGAGGCATGTCTAGCTAATGATTACATTCAGACAATGGTTGACGACTCTAATTTTGATCCGGAGGGAGATATTCGTTTCCTTGAAGAATTATTGAATGAAGAACCGTCAACTTCTCTCCCTCCGATGAGCAATGAAGATTTTGATGAAGTTGAAAGTTATTCTGATTCTCACAATGAGTATACTACGAGTGATGAAGACTCTTGTGGAGATATCGATGATAATGATGAAGATGATGATGTGGAAATCCAAGATGAAGCTCTTCGTGAGAAATTATCCAAAGTTTATCTTCTCATTTCTAAGATCGAGGCATTTTGTGATCCTCTGACTTCTTCTCCTATCCCCGTTATGGATAGTGACTTTGTTCCCAAGCTTGAAGTTTTTCGTTTTGAAGAGACGAGTAGTGGCAGTCCCACTATTCATGCTGATATCTCTCTTCCAGATTATGAGCGTTTTCACTTTGAGATCGACTCCGAACTTATTTCTGATAATCTGTCACGTGATCCTCTTCTTGCTTAGGATGACTCGATACCACCGGGTATTGAGAATGACGAGAATGGCCTCTAAAGAAATGTGTTTCGTGAAGAAATACATAATGATGATGATTTACTTGCCGATGCCGACTCATTTCTCTTCGATTTTCCATTTTCTCGTCCACCCGCGAAACCACCGGATGATGATCCGATGCTTACTATTTTACCCACCCGTGATTTAGATTTTTACTTTGCTATTATCATCCGTGTGTTTCATCCATTTTTCATTTATCCCATCGTTTCTCCATCTTTCCACTCCTCCGGGAGTGAGGATACCGTCTTTGACCCCGACATCTTTGCCCATTGGAGTGTCCGTTTCATTTGCTCCCCCAAGATTAAGTAAATTCGGGGCGAGTCTAAGCTGTACGACTCGACAAAAACAAGCGCTTCGTGGGAGGCACCCCATGCTTATCCTTTTATTTTCTTTTTATTTCTAATAAGTAACGTGAGGAGGGCTACCTCTTCCATTCTTGTGTTTTTCGTTGTTGGTTGTGTATGTGCAGGATTTCCCCGATTTATGATCACTCTCGTGCTCGTTTCATCTCATCTCCACTCGAGTCTCATTCATCGATGCTTTANTTTTATTTTCTTTTTATTTCTAATAAGTAACGTGAGGAGGGCTACCTCTTCCATTCTTGTGTTTTTCGTTGTTGGTTGTGTATGTGCAGGATTTCCCCGATTTATGATCACTCTCGTGCTCGTTTCATCTCATCTCCACTCGAGTCTCATTCATCGATGCTTTATCGGAAATCGTATATCCAAAATCTTATCGATAACATTATCTTTGGCATAAGTAATAAACGGCCCTAGATTTATGTTAAGATCACCCTTACTTTTGCAACATTGAGGACAATGTTTACCTTTAGTCTGGGGGGAGGGGGGGTGAATCTTCGATTCGATTGACATTGGACATTTCACCTTAGTTGTTTACTTACGCAACCCCGTTTTTCCTAAAAAAAATAATAAAAAATAAAATAAAATAAAATAAAATAAAATAAAATTTTAAAAATTTAAAATTTCACAGAAAATTGAAGAAAATGTTGTGAAAAAAGTACAAAAAAAATGAGGAAAAGTTGAAAAATTATGCAAAAATATAAAAAGTGTTTTGACACCATGTTTGACTTTCCCGCTGGCGAGAGTAGGAATAAAATTTTGACTTGATCCGGGCGTGTTGAGCCCTAGCTTGTTCCCTTAACCAATGATGATCACAAAAGCTTTTGCTAGTCTTGTACACAAGGAGCTACTCTTTTGTCGGCTCCCGTACTTGACTTATTACATGCATGGCTTGAAGAGCTTTCACTTGTCTCTTACACTAGGAGCTATGAAACGCGAATTCTTTCTAAGAGTTTGCAAGTTCCCGTATTTGACTTTATATATGCGTGGCTTGATTATCGGCTAAGCATCCGCGGATCTCATTATTTGAGATTTTCAAAATGCGGAGAACGAGAAATGATAGGGATTACTTAGAACTTAGATGCTAAGCGTAGAGTAGTTGGTTCTCTTTAAAGCTCATAAAAGGTAGTTGTGGCTTTTTGTTCCCACCAAATACGACACCCCATATCTGTGAAAATAATTAAAGATATTAGGTTTTACCGATGACTAGTTCTTGGTCTTCTTAAAAGAATCCTTGCTTTGAAACTTGGGTACACATCAAGGTCCCGTTATAGGTTAATGTAATGCTAAAGTGCTTAAATACTTCGGATTGAGATCGGACCTTGGATCCTACTTCTAAAGGCGGTAGGTGTTGGTCTTAAATCGTGAAGGTTCGTTGTCTAAAAGTACTAAAGTGAAAATAGTTATGTATGTGGTTTTGGACCTACCCGTGAAGTTCCATGAGTAAAAAAAAAATCATGTTGTGATTCTAGAATGAGTGCTTAAATGTTAAAGACAAAAGTTGTTGGCACATGATGTGCATGTGGATGGTCCTAGACTGGGCGCATGATGTGCACGTGAAGGTACTCCGCAACTAACGTCTATGCGTATGTGAAAGTTCCGACAATCGTCGATATGAGTTGAAGTAAAGTCAATGTAATAAAAACCTTGATGTGGACCTCATTTTCATTGCAACGGTTCTTGAGAGAAGGACACTAACTACTTAGCGTCCTAATTTAGTATCTTTATCCGTATGGTCACGTCTCCCTGAGTCGTGTTTCTACTTTTTTACCCTAAAAATTATTGCAAAATAATGAAAGTCGGCATACCGTCACCAATAATAAAGTGTGGAAAAGACAAAATAGTAAAGTAAAGTTAGTATATGGAATAAAATGGAATAACGGGGCGTTTTAGGGAATAAATGATTTCGTATCTCTCTTGCACATCTTTACTACTTTTGAAAGTTAGTAAAAAGAGTGGTGAAATTGTTTATCTCAAAAGCGTGATGTGATTACATTGCGTGAGGACACGCAATACCTTAGTCTGGGGATTTTGGTATGTGTTATTTTACACATACTTTTGACCTTAGTTTACGGACCAAAAAGACCAAAAACTAATGATAATTGCCAAAGATATTGTGTTTTTGTGTTTGTGATCNACATGATGTGCATGTGGATGGTCCTAGACTGGGCGCATGATGTGCACGTGAAGGTACTCCGCAACTAACGTCTATGCGTATGTGAAAGTTCCGACAATCGTCGATATGAGTTGAAGTAAAGTCAATGTAATAAAAACCTTGATGTGGACCTCATTTTCATTGCAACGGTTCTTGAGAGAAGGACACTAACTACTTAGCGTCCTAATTTAGTATCTTTATCCGTATGGTCACGTCTCCCTGAGTCGTGTTTCTACTTTTTTACCCTAAAAATTATTGCAAAATAATGAAAGTCGGCATACCGTCACCAATAATAAAGTGTGGAAAAGACAAAATAGTAAAGTAAAGTTAGTATATGGAATAAAATGGAATAACGGGGCGTTTTAGGGAATAAATGATTTCGTATCTCTCTTGCACATCTTTACTACTTTTGAAAGTTAGTAAAAAGAGTGGTGAAATTGTTTATCTCAAAAGCGTGATGTGATTACATTGCGTGAGGACACGCAATACCTTAGTCTGGGGATTTTGGTATGTGTTATTTTACACATACTTTTGACCTTAGTTTACGGACCAAAAAGACCAAAAACTAATGATAATTGCCAAAGATATTGTGTTTTTGTGTTTGTGATCGTGCAGGGAAGGATATCTCATAAAAAGCAACAAAATCAACCAAAAAGCCTAAAACGAGCACGAGATTTGGAAAAGTGTCAAAAGCCGAAGCCGAGGAAGAAATTTATTCAAGAAAAGCCCAAAATGACAAATCAAATCCTTAG
This sequence comes from Artemisia annua, assembly GCA_014162995.1. Taxonomy (NCBI): domain Eukaryota; kingdom Viridiplantae; phylum Streptophyta; class Magnoliopsida; order Asterales; family Asteraceae; genus Artemisia; species Artemisia annua. The sequence goes on from LBNU01015370.1 coordinate 159,240, forward strand.
AGATTCAAAGAATAACAAAAGAGACTCTTAGTTGAAATATAAAGACCTTTGCAATAACGGTCCTCCAAGTTTCAGCAAATTGTCAACTTTGGTCCTTTGAAGAACGTAGGAAGAAAAGTCAACTCAAATCCTCCAAGTTACAAGACCGTTACATTTAGTCTCGAGTTGTATTAGTTGCGTTTTAATATGTTTTATGTCAGATTTTCATGTTTTGTAAAAGTCTAGGGGCAAAATGTGCAACAATGTAAAAGTTTAGAGAAGCCATAGCCCCTAGCCTATAAATAGAACATGTAAGCCTCATTTGGAAGGTTGGTTAGTCTTAGGGTTAGTTAGTTGGCTAGTTTTAGGAGTAGTGTAGTTTTATTAATGAATTTATGAGTTTCCTTTACTTTGTCTCTCTAAAGCTTTATCTCTCTAAAAATCTTTAATTTTTAGTTGTTAAAATTATGTTTTTATTAGTGGGATTTAAAGCTTATGGTTAAACTAGTTCGATTAGTGTTGAATTTGGTGGAAAAACATTAGTTTTAGGCTTTATTTTGGATCAAAATGGTGTTTTGTCACGGTTTATCGAGTAAGGATCTTTAATTTTCGAGTAAGCAACATTTTTTATCGAGTAAGCCTTTATTTTAATAAATCTGTCGAGTAAGAAAACTTTAATATCGAGTATGTTTTTACAAATTTGTCGAGTAAGAATTTTTTGTTTATTATATATCGAGTATTGTCTTCAAATGTCTATCGAGTAACAAACTTTTATAAAATTTAGTTTTCTTATTTTGTCATGCATGTCTAATATTTGTTGAGTATGCCCTTTTTTAGAAAAGTACTAGTTTGCAAGGTATTTAGTAAGTAAGTGATGTCATCGAGTAACTAGTCCTAATTTTATCGAGTATAGATTCAGTTTACTTTTTTTTATTATTTTTAATTTATCGAGTATTTGTTTTTCTTAATCATCGAGTAACTTTTATTTGGCGAGTTAGCCAAGATTATCGAGTTAGATAATCAATACCTCATCGTTTATCGAGTGAGGTGTCTTATGTTTTATGCTTAGGCGAAACTCTGCCGAATTTTAGTTTGGTTTATCTAGTTGTTTCTTTAATCGAGGTTTTTATTTTATCAAGTAAGCACATTTAATATGTGTCTTGAGTAGTTTAATTGTGTTTGCTTAGTGGCACGAGTTTGTGAGTTAAGTGTGGCTTATTTAATAGGGGCCGTGATTAATAATCGCTAAGAATATTTAGAGTTATGATTTTATTATTCGAAGGTCATAAGCCGAAGAACAATCAAATCACACGTTTAGTAATTATTATCTTTTCAAACGATTATTTGCAAAATAAATAATCTTTTGTAAGAAAATAATTCGTCATCGATTCTTTAATCCACGCTTGATGAACTTATTCACGTCGCTTAGCAAACATTTTGTTTTTAAACTCATTTCCCGTTTTTAATTTCCTTTCGCATTTTAAATCTTTTATTGTTTTGTCATTTTATACGTTTACTTGTTTTATTGTTTTTATTTGCGCTTACATTTTCTTTAGCATAAAATCCATAAACTCCCTATTATATTTTCTTATTCACTTCACATTCACGCGACACAAGCCGACTCAATCGCCGTCTTACTTTCGTTGGGACATAACGACCCGGGGAACATACTTTCACTAGTATTTCTTCGGTTAAATTCTATACTATGCAAAACAACTTCTATCAATCGCAATCCCGCGCATCAGTTAGATTAGACTGTAAAGCTAACTTAAATATTAAAATACGGATTAGGATAAATAGATAATATGGTCCACTCTTAGTGATCGACACTCTGCTTACCATTATATACAAACTGACCGGGTACACTGCTTGTTAAGTGTGTGTGTTATTGATAAGTCGGCTAAATATAAATGTAAAACTTGAATAGGCATTAACACTGCTAAACCGCAACGACACATCACGTGCATCAAGTTTTTGGCGCCGCTGCCGGGGAGTGAATTGTTATTATCTGTTAAATTTATTAGTATTTTAATTAGGTTTTTCTTTTTATTAGGTTTTTAAACAGTAACCCCTAACTTGTTGTATAATAGATAGTTTGCATTCATTGTATTATTTGCATATTTACTGTTTTTGTTTGTTTTTATTTTCTGTAATTTTCTTTTTATTTTATTTTTATTTTTATTTTTCTTTCTTGTACTAACTGCTATCGTTGTATTATGCTGATACAAACGATACGGCGCATCTGTTTCTCAGATGCTGTGTATTGCGTTTTAATTTTATAAAATACAACGCGTTTAATAATTCGAGAACGATGTATCTTTCCACGAGATACGGCGTATTCTATTTTTAATAAAGAATTTTACGAAACCCTAACGCCATGCGACACATCTGTTTTAATAGATACGGCATATTTAATATTTAAATTAAAAACAGTTTTCGAATTATTAAACAGAAGCGACACATCGATTTTTATCGATACGGCGCATCTACTTAATCAAAAATCTTGTATTTTGAAACGTAACGAAAATATGGCGCATTAGTTTTTGCTAATACGGCGCATTTAAGTTTTATAAATATAACTGATTTTTGATATCTTACAGGTACGGCGTATTCTAATTCAAAAGCGGCGTATCTATTTTCTAAAATAAAAGTTTGATTTAATTTTAACGTAATAAGATACGGCGTATCCTTTTTCAAGGATACGGCGCATCGTCTGCAGATATCAGCAACTTTTATTCTTATTATTTGCTTCCTAATTCATCAATTTCTCTCCCGGCGAACAAATCCTACTGATAATTTTATACTAATTTCAGGAAGCACCTGAAACAACAATGCTGCCAACAAGGGATATTACGCAAGCTAACAGTAGTGCCAAGATTGCCAATCAATGGTACAAGGGAACCGCAAGTTTGGTGTAAATGGGGAATTTATCAAATTGTTACGAGACAATACCTTTCAAGGATTCTGGAATGATAATGCATATCAACACGTGGAAAGGATCCTTGAAATTGCTAAACTCTACAAAACAAAGAATATGACCTATAATCAATTCATGCTCCGAGTCTTTCCAAATACCTTACATGGGAAGCAATGCGTTGGCTGGACTTCGAACTCGACAAACCTATTGACAGTTGGGTTGAACTTAAAATAAAATTTTTGGAGAAGTTTAGCCGTGATTTCACCTATTGGCTAATATAAATTTCTTTTCCCTGAGAAGATGAATTCGTCTCTGAAGAACGAACTCTGGACTTACTGGAGAACAGGGAATGAAAAAGAGGAAATAGACAACGAAGAGGGTGAATTGTTCAGGATTGAAACAAACTTGTTTGATTATGAAACCCCTTTATGCAAGGAATTTAACGAATTTAACTATTTGTTAAAAGTCGATACTGATGTGCTCACTGGAGACTTACCTGGATTCAAAACTTTTGATGCATTCAAGAATACTTGGTTGTATGAACGGAATGATCAAATTCCATGGGTTTCCAATAAGTCAATATTTTACGATGAACTAGTGCATAGCTACGAGCCCATTCACTTCAAGGACGGAACTTGTCAATGGCCAAGCTGTGATTGGAGGAATGACGGAATCTGTAATGGGAGGAATTTAATTGGCATGACACGAAACGGAGATGATATTAGTTTTGCAGATTACAGTTGGTATGACTTGGTTGAAGATGGTGAAAGGAAAAACGAAGCCTTACAAGAGAAAGCAAGAATCGAAGGACTTAAGGAACTTCGCGACCCTAAGGACATGACATTTTTGGAATGGGTACATAGAAGCTTCAATCATTATACAAGGCTTGACCAAATATTACAATAGAAACTTCAGAAGGAATGGGACAGAATTCAAGGGAATTGTGAATCAAGCAGTGAAGAAAGTTACCATCCTATTGAAGATGTTATGGGAAATCTTCTAAATCAAATAAAGAAATTTATGATGAACTAACAGACGAACTCGAAGAATACCTTAATTGCAATCAAGGGTCTAGCTTTGTCAACGATGATATTGAATCATTCAAGAAGAGGAAATATCAACTTCTCGAGATACCATATCAGAAACATCCGACCTTTACTACTGAAAGATTTGAAGTGATTAAGTATTCCTTTGGACCAAATGAAGAATATGCCGCTATCAAGATTGCCGAATCTAACGAGCTTGCCCGATCCGAAAAGAATGTTGCAGAACTATATGGTAACATCTTTCGAATGAAGGAAGAAGGATGGCACGTTGCAAGAGTAAAATAGAAGCTGAACGTGAGTCTAACTTGAAGACTCTGGAATAAAGACAAGTGCTGACCGGGAGACAACCCGGAAATTTTTATCAATTTTCTATTTTGTGTCGAGTCTGTCAGGCCTGCAGACGATGCGGCGNTATTAGTTTTGCAGATTACAGTTGGTATGACTTGGTTGAAGATGGTGAAAGGAAAAACGAAGCCTTACAAGAGAAAGCAAGAATCGAAGGACTTAAGGAACTTCGCGACCCTAAGGACATGACATTTTTGGAATGGGTACATAGAAGCTTCAATCATTATACAAGGCTTGACCAAATATTACAATAGAAACTTCAGAAGGAATGGGACAGAATTCAAGGGAATTGTGAATCAAGCAGTGAAGAAAGTTACCATCCTATTGAAGATGTTATGGGAAATCTTCTAAATCAAATAAAGAAATTTATGATGAACTAACAGACGAACTCGAAGAATACCTTAATTGCAATCAAGGGTCTAGCTTTGTCAACGATGATATTGAATCATTCAAGAAGAGGAAATATCAACTTCTCGAGATACCATATCAGAAACATCCGACCTTTACTACTGAAAGATTTGAAGTGATTAAGTATTCCTTTGGACCAAATGAAGAATATGCCGCTATCAAGATTGCCGAATCTAACGAGCTTGCCCGATCCGAAAAGAATGTTGCAGAACTATATGGTAACATCTTTCGAATGAAGGAAGAAGGATGGCACGTTGCAAGAGTAAAATAGAAGCTGAACGTGAGTCTAACTTGAAGACTCTGGAATAAAGACAAGTGCTGACCGGGAGACAACCCGGAAATTTTTATCAATTTTCTATTTTGTGTCGAGTCTGTCAGGCCTGCAGACGATGCGGCGCATCTTTATTATAGAATGCGGCGTATCATCTGCACTGATCATATCTTATTTATTTTTCTGCATTTTTATTTTACCACTTTAAAACATTCTGTCAATTTATTTAATGCGGCGCATCCCTATTTAAGGATACGAAGCATCTTTTATTCTGATTCGTATTAATTCCAGGCTCGATACGGCACATCTTCTTCTATAGGATGTGGCGCATCGACTGACCTGATGATTCACAATTTTTTTTGAGGTTTTATTTTCACTAAACTACTAATGTATTATGCAAGTTTGAACCTTCTTAACTCAGGTGTGTTAAAGTCTAGGCAGTATTATAGATTCCTGCACTTTTTGTGGAAACATCATTCATGAAGCTTAAACGTTCTAATCCACAAGAAAGTTGATCTTTGCTCATAAACGCATAATGGAGGATCATTCCGAGCAAATATCAGGGAAGTTTTTCTGTTCTAATTCTTTTATTTTCCTGTTTTTAAACCTTTGAAACAAACAACGAGGACGTTGTTTAACTTAAGTGGGGGGATGGAGAACTAGAACACTAACTTGTCCAAACTTTTTCAAAATATGCTTAAAAAATGCACTTAATATATCGAAATTTAAAAATTTTTAGCATGTTTTTGTTAAGTCTAAATTACATGGCCGCACACATAACATTACTTTTTGCCTATAATCAAAAACTTTAGTGTGCTGGTGACTTGTAAACTTTAGAACTTGGCTTTTATACTATTCGAGACCACCATAATGAGTATTATCGATATAATTGGAGTGACTTGTCTAACTTGATAAAATTCTAGGATTACACCCAAAAAGCCTTTATATGTTATGTGATATTAACTAACTACACTGGTTAGTTAACCCTTGTATAAACCCTTTTGTTACTCTCCTTTTTAGAGTAAGATACCCCTAGAAAACCCTCATAGCCATTCCTTTCGTTTCTTACACCTTTGTTAAAATGTTTCGTTACACCCTTACACCTTTGCCTACCCTGTAGATTGAAATCCGTGGTTAGTTACTTTAGGCAAAGTGTGTTTCCTTACATTACCTGTGTTCGCGTGCGTAATTCATTATCTTTGGTTAGGTCGGAAATTGCACAATGCAATTGGAGTGAAAGTACATATTGTATATTTTTAGTTTATTTTTCGTGTGTTTACTACTTTCACTATTACAGTTATTTCTGAAAGTTATGAAAAGTATGGAAAAATTATCCGGAAAAATCGTGATAGAAAAAGTTGTGAAATTTTACACAATCAAAAAAAAATCGAAAAAATAGAAAAGAAAAAGAAAGAAGAAAAAGTTGGAAGTTTGTTTTAACCAACTTATGTAAAGTTTTGTAAAATGGGAGATATCACCACTATTTGTTGTTGTATATTATATTTATGATTGAATGGGAGTTGGCCGTTACGGGAACGTCAACTAAGGTTATTCTTTGTTTAAGATTTTATTGAGTATAATTCGTGTCTACCTAAAGCGTGAGTTACATGAGTCAAAAGCGTGAGTTATTCGATGATATGAGTCTTTTTCATGGGATGGTTGGGAAAGTAATTAACCACACTTAGGATTTTAATCTATTTGTTTTATTCATTTTTTATTTTAATCTATTTGATTTATTGAGATTAGGGATTTGAGCAATCTTAAGTATCGTAGTCGTGGATTCGGCTATGTATTTATGATTTTGTCGCCCTTTTTGATATAATATTATTGGTGAAGATTACTTGGTCCTATCTTTAGCCTATTCAAGTTAAGGAATTGAGCAATTGCGAGTATCGTGGTCGTGGATTCGATCATGTATTCGTTATTTGGTCGCCTTTTCTGGAATATGAGATCGATAGAGATTAAAAAAGGATGATCAACCCGTAACCAACTAACCCATTTTAACACTTTAGACTTGTTACTCCTTAGCTTTAGTGGGGGAGATGCGTATACTTGTCATGCTTATGATAGAATATTCGTCACAAGTAGCAACTAAACGATTTAGAATTGTTTTATATCGAAAAATTATTTTGTTTCTACTTCGTTAAGTGGTTGGTTGTGTGATTATGATAAAACGAATACATGCTTAACTATTAAAAACAAAACCTAATACCTTTTAGGATACATTTTCATAAGATTAAATCTAAGGTTTACTTGGGGACAAGTAAAGTTCAAGTGGGAGGATATTTGATGAACTCAAATAAGTACATTTTATTATCATCATTTATCCTATTTATTTAAGTTGTTTTACTCTATTAAGTATGAGAATCGGTGCTTTAATGTTTACTTTAGTGATTCTCAGGTAAGAACAGGTAAAAGGTGAAAGTTGGCGATTTTGGACTAATTACGGAGCAAAATGAGCAAGATGTCAAAAGTCTACTGAAATCCTGAAGATGCGCCGTATCTAACTCAACAGATACGCCGCAATATCATACTTAGATGAATTCGAAGACCATTGCCTGACTTTGAAGAATGCACCGCATGGAATTCTACCATGCACCGCATATGAAACTTTGGTAAAAGAAGAAGATCAAGCTCGTTCTACTCCAGATACGCCGCATCACACAATTGACATACGGCGTATCACTATCAAGACTTCACCATAAACAATCCAAGAAAACTGAAGGATCGACACTCTGCTTACCATTATATGCAAATTGACCGGGTACACTGCTCGTTAAGTGTGTGTGTGTTATTGATAAGTCGGCTAAATATAAATGTAAAACTTGAATAGGCATTAACACTGCTAAAACGCAACGACACATCACGCGCATCAAATTGCAAGTATTGGAATGAACAATCTTTAAAGAAAACTTATCTCTCTATGTTTTTGTAACGTATTGTGAAAGTATTTGTGCTGTTATTGATCTTCAAGTTTGTTTCCATTGCTCATTATGTAATATGCTGCTAATTACACTATACTGCTAACTGATTATTCTACTGCTGAGTATAATTATGCATAATGATTATTGTGGTTCTGTATGTTTTGTGTTTTTGTGGTATTGGACTAATATTTTGTAGGATAAGCTTAATGTGATGATGTTTTTGCTGTTTGCACTAGACAATTTCAATAAGGCAAAGAACAGTAAACTTTCATTCATACTTAAAGATGCAAATAACAAAAGAGGGTCCTGCCAAACAAAAGCTTGCATACATGAAAAGATTCCTAACAAACTACTCCATGGGTCTTTTTCCTTTGCCCTTCAAGTCAGGCATCTTCTTGTGTACTCCTCTGGTTTGCATATCATTGTTCCACAAATTGGGACAAGCAAGTCCTACCACAACTTGGAGTGGCTTTGGACGTAATTGAGATGGTTAAGGTCTCCCAGGCACTGGTATCTTCTTCAGTGATGACACAGCTTTCTCTAAAGCCTTTGCAAGAGCATTTGGTAACTTCTTGGCTAGCTCAGATGTTTCTTCTTCATCAGAAGAGCTTGAGGTCATCACACCTTTCCCCTTTGAAGGACCTTGAATCTCAGAGGGAGTAGGAAGCTTTTTAGAGGCTTTAACATCATGTTTTCTCTTTCGAGCTTGTTCCTTTGTTCTGCATCTGTTTCTTGGAGGACGATAGGGTGGTTGGAACGATGGAAAAGGTGTAGAATCCCAGGATGAATCTGTCACACCCCCAGAATCGGGTCCAGTGGAAGCTTATATGTCGTTGGGGTGCAACTCAATTGGTATCACAACACAAGTGCAAAGAATGGTTTTCATCTCATTCATTTAGAATAAAATCGTTTAACAAAAGGGTTGAATTTACATTTGTTAAAAGTAGTGTGGAATTAGGCCCTTAAAATAATTAAAACGGTTCCCAAATGAAAATTAGAGTTTTCTATGACCATGCCATGCCCTGCCAAAAGCCTTCAGTAGTGTGCCATTGCTTAGTACCTGAAAATACATGCTAAAGTGTCAACACGAGGTTGGTGAGTTCATAGAGTTTAATGTAAAAGAATGTATGTAAAGCTCTTGNAAAGTAGTGTGGAATTAGGCCCTTAAAATAATTAAAACGGTTCCCAAATGAAAATTAGAGTTTTCTATGACCATGCCATGCCCTGCCAAAAGCCTTCAGTAGTGTGCCATTGCTTAGTACCTGAAAATACATGCTAAAGTGTCAACACGAGGTTGGTGAGTTCATAGAGTTTAATGTAAAAGAATGTATGTAAAGCTCTTGAATGAAATTTTCCCAGCAAAGGCATTGTAAATCCACCCAGTTCCAAGTCCCGGCCATACAAGACTTGAAACCTGTGTGTTTATAACCCAGTGCCAAATATGAATTGCGTTTATGTAAATGAAAGTAATACTTGTACCAAGATTCAAAGATAAGTGTAGCAATACCGCTATGTAAACAATTTTTGACAATGAGATTATATAAACAATGCTGACAATGAGGTCAGATAAACAATGCTGATGATGAGGTCAGATAAACAATGCTGACAATGAGGTCATATAAACGATGATGACAATGAGGTCATATAAACGATGATGACAATGAGGTGATATAAACAATGATGACAATGAGGTTCGATAAACAATGCTGACAATGAGGTCAGATAAACAATGCTGACAATGAGGTCAGATAAACAATGAGGTCATATAAACGATGATGACAATGAGGTCAGATAAACAATGCTGACAACGAGGCCATATAAACAATTAACAATGCTTAAAAGATAAGTCACATTACAAGTAAAACAAACATAGTGTTTGATTGTAAAACGAACAGTGAGTTTAAATGTAAAACGAGCATGAAGTTGAAAACAGGTAATTGAGCATGTATCTCCCCTAAAACATTTATAAAACGGTAAAAGAGGGGTGCTATGATTCACCTGGTGCGATAGCTATGAAGACAAAAGTGAATACACGAAATGAGGCACGATCTCTAACCGAAACCTAATATGAATGATAGGCTCTAATGTAAGCAATGAAATGATGCTACACATGAAAATACGTATGTTATCGATACCACTCGTGAAATTTGAAAATAATGTTTATCGTCGAAAAATATATTTTTGACGTCTCATTAAGTTAAAAAAATACTTTTCATGTAAATATGTTGAAACGGTACTCCACGATCCTTGTTTGGTGTTCTATCGGTGAGAGGATACAAGCAATATGGGATCAATTTAAGCAGTTAATAAAGACTAAAAAGCTGAAAATAAGCAAATCCAATACCTAAAGTTGCTGCGAAAGTGAAATATTCAAAAATCTAACTGTGAAGGGCCTAATAAGCTACTAAAAAAAATCTAAAAATAAACCAAAATAACAGTAACTAGATAATCTACTAAATAAGCACAAACCAAATTTCAGCAAAAAAGGACTTATAACGAAGAAATGAAAAATCAAAAACTTTTTCTGCAGTAAAAACGATCGAAAAAGGGCTATTTACCCTTGTAAAAAAAATCTAAAAATTAAATAAAATACCACTAAGT
>LBNU01015370.1:173946-191405 GCA_014162995.1 Artemisia annua
GGCTTAGGACTCATGGAACCTACATTGTAGTTCTGAACATTAGACAAAACTCACAAAAATCAAAACAAATCAATAAATTTTTTTTTTCAGCAGACTCGGCGGAACCCTCCGACACAACGGACGGAACCCCCTATTTGGTTCCGCCGTATCCGCCGACCTGCAGAAACTTTTTCTTAGTTTATATTAAACCAAACACCCATTATTTCATACCACCACTTCCAAACTGCTACTATTCACTTCACCACTCATCCACACCTACGAAATCTTGGTCTCTCCTTCATACACATTGCTCACCAATCATCATTGTAAGTATTTTAAACATGATTACACTCCTGATCTGAGTCTAGGAATTCTATTTTTGCACAAAAACAAAAACTTGGGGTTATGCATTAACTTGAGAAATTCATGCACAAAATTAGGTGTTTAACAAAACTAATCATGTTCCCCATAGTTAGGAATCGCATTCTTATTAGTTGTTAACATGTTTGCTAAAACACCCCATGTCAAATTTTTGCAAAAAATCTCTCACAAATAGGACAAATATTTTTTTGTCTCACATTGTGAATACAAAATAAAAACGTTATATTTAAAACATCACTTGCATAATGTCTCTTGAATGCTAAAGTGAATACATAACTAATATGTATTTTCGGGTACATTCAAACGAAGCTACATTGAATTAGGAGCGTTTGGGTTATCTTTTGTTTTATAACAAAACTTGCATTACAAAACGTTTTAAGCATCAAAATGAGTCAAGATAACCGCACCTCCACATTGTTTTCATATAGGCACACACTAGAACATCCACATTACAATAGTCGCTAACTAAAGACTAAAATGAAATTTTGTTTGTCTAGGAATCATCATGCCTCCCGTGACTCATTACGACCACAAGGACACCATTAAGTACCTACCCAAACATCACAAAACCAAAGGTCTTACCGAAGCCCAAATCAACATTTTCAAAGCCCTAGAAAAGTAAAGGGTATGTTGACTTTTGACAAAACAAGTACTGGTTTTTATGGTTCAAATGTTCTGAGATACACCTAAGAAGCAAGAAACAACAAAGATCCACAACAATAACACACTAGAACACAGATTTGATAGCAAAACCAAACAATCCTCTCACTGAACTAGTTTTTGGTTTTCAAATCAAATGGATGATCAAGACTGAGATAATGATTCCTAACCACTTAAGATCATGTAATAATCCTAAACAAGCACAGAAACAACAGTCTGACTCACAAATGACCAAGATGATCACTAATTCTATTTTGACAGTGAAAATGAGATTTTGAGCAACAGAGATTAAGCAGTGATAAGCACTTATACAGTAAAATGAAAATTACACTAAAACTTGGAATTTCTAAAACTTGAAAGTAGAAAACCTCAACTCTAGCTTTACTAGAGTATCTTTAAGCTCAACAAGCTCCAGCTTATTCAGAGAATAAGCTGGTAAAGTCCATCTTGCCCCTCCATTGTAGGCAACTTCCAAAGCTTTCCACAGTCAATATGCAAAGGTACCCTGTGATTGTTTGTTACTGAATTTTTTTTACCTTTTTTATGTTTCTTATGATTAATACTAACCTAAGTGAGCTTATGACACAGTAACATTAATCTTAGAACACCATTAGAACTAAAAAGGAAATTTGCTATTTGAAATGATGAAACTGAATTTGAACTGATAACAATGGAATTTTGATTAACAAAAGATCAAATTACAACTTTGAAACAGATTACAAGCTTCTTTGATTAAAACTAACAACTAGAATTTGAAATTACACTAATTGGACATAAAAATTTAACTAAGTGACTACATATTCTTCATTTCTCTATCTTCTTCCTTTTATAGAGCTCCATTAGGGTTTGTGATGATCTCTGAGTGAATTCTTGACCATTGGATGCTTCATCTTTGATCTGAGCCCTTGATTGAGATTTTGGCGCCAAAAATGAGAAATGGGATTAATTGTTTTTGATAGCAATTGGGGTGGTGCATTTATTGTAGTGGGTTAGGTAGGTATACATGGTGGGTTGGGCGGTGGATGTGATGGAGATGGTGGGGGTGGTGGAGTTGACAGGTTGCAGGCAAGTTGGGTGAGGAAGGAGGGAAGGGGTTGTGGTGGGAACGGGTTTATTTGATTTGTTTATAACAAAGGGAAGATTGGGCTTGTGAAGTTGGGCCAGGCAAAAGAAAAGGGCCAAAGGTTATAAAAAGGGGGTGTGGGTTGGACTGGATTGGGATTTGGACTGTTGGGGTTATTGGGTTTAAGTAATAATAAGGGTCCGTTTGGTTTATGAATTTAACAAGGACCAATTATGTAATTTGGTGAATTTTGAGGGTTTGAACTTGTAATTTTTCCAAGGTTCTCACAGGGTCCAATCTTGCCAATGTTGAAAAGTACATGGACCAATGTTGACTTTTCCACTTTTTGAATTTCCAGGGACCATTTCTGCCAACTTTGAAACTTGAGGGACCAAACTTGTAATTCACCAAACTTTTCACCCAATGATTATTTTTGCCAAAGTTTCATAATACAAGGACCATAATTGTAATTTTCAAAAGATTTTAATCCCAGGGGCTATTTTTGACACTTTTGCAAAGTTCAGGGACTAAACTTGTTAACTTTTGAAACTTTTCATCAAAGGACTAATTATGACAACTTTGATTTTCTAAGGACTTTGGTTGACTTTTCTTTCAAATTTAATGCTTAGGGACTAGATTTGACAAGTTTTGAAAGTTGAGGGACTGAAACTGCCAATTGTGCAAACTTTGTTCGTTTTTCATTTGTTTTCAAACATTTTGCATCTAAAACATATAAAACACAACCCTGGGATATTTTCAGTATTTTGATGCATATTTGGGTGTTTTTGGATGTTTTGGCAGTTCAGATAATACAAAAAGAGTAAATTACATAAATGGTCACCGTGGTTTGTCCACTTTTTCACATTTAGTCACTGAACTTTTTTTTTTGACATACATGGTCGCTGAAGTTTCAAATCGTTACAGATTCAGTCATTATGGTTTCAATTTCGTTACATAAATGGTCACTGTGGTTTGAAACTTTAGTGACCATTTATGTAACGAAATGGACTGAATCTGTATTGATTTGAAACTTCAGTGACCATGTATGTCAAAAAAAAGTTCAGTGACTAAATATGAAAAAATGAACAAACGATAGTGACCATTTATGTAATTTTTTCATACAAAAATGATAAGTATTTACACACTCATCAACTGGAATCACTTACTTGGATTACCTGTGTGTCAGCCATCAGTAGTATAGCATCAGTGCCATCTAAGTCATCTTTGGCAGAAGCATAAGAGGTGTTGTTAGACACTGTGTGATCAATCTCAGGAGTAGAGTTGCGTGCTTCATTGTGAAGTGTCGAAAGATATGCTTGCAGATAATATGCACTTCCATGAGATTTGCTAGATGTCTTATCCACATTAGTAGTATCATCTTCAAGCTTTCCTAGATTTGACAGTGGCGATTCCAGATAGCTATGAAGTGTGATAAGTGGAGCAGGGAGAATGTTTTTCAGAAACTTTCTTTGGAGACATGACTGTAGTAGTTGATTCATTCGGAGTTCATGGTATGACAGGTGCATGAGTTCGAGACGTTTCCACATTTCATGAGCACTGGCGTAAAAGTCCATTTTAGAGTAGATGGAGTTTGGAAGGCCTAGTATGATGTACCAAACAGCTTGTTGATCAGCATCGTATTGAGCGAGATCAGAACCAGTCAAAGTGTCTTTAGTTTGTAGTTCAATGAACCCAGTTGAGTCAGCAATGAATTTCATTTGATATGGTCCTTGAAGAATGGATTGTAGTATGAGATCAGCTTGTGGACGACCGTTAACCCATTGTATGAATCGTCATTTCCAATAAGTGTAGTTGCCAGGTAACAACATAGGTGGATTTGTTTCATTACCAAAGTGTAATGCATGATGAGGGTCGGTACTGTGACGTGGAGTATAAGGAGATTTTGAGTACGGTAGTTGAGACATGATGAAAAACTTGTGTGTAAATGGATCTTGTAGAAGGAATAAGTGTTATGCCTATTCTCGAAAACTTTCCCAAGTGTGTTCTCGAAACTTTGTTGAAGAATATCTCGAAATGCAGTCAAAGTCCAAAGATCTCGAAAATTACCAAAGATCTCGAAAATGATCAAAGATCTCGAAAGTTGCAAGTTTTCGAGAAATTTTAAAGAAAATTTCAAAATTTCTAAGTTTGTGGAAAAAAGCAAAGTTTTCGAAAAAATTAGAAAAGATTTCGAAAATTCCAAATTTCTCGAAAACAGTAAAGATTTCGAAAAAAAATTGAAAAAGATCTCGAAAGTTTTCAGATTTTCGAAAAAATGTTCCAAAATTATCGAGATTATACAAGCTCGATAATATCCAACGAGTCGAAGTATTTTCTTTCTTATACAAGAGAGAAAAGCACTGAGTAAGAAATGGAAACACCTTAGAAGCACTGAGCAAAGATCTCGAAAGAAAGGGGTTTAAGGTTCTCGAAAACTAGGCAAAGTTTGGCAGATTTTGTTTATGTAAAAAGCAAGCCGAAAACACGTTTTTAATCCAAGATTCTTGTACAACTAACCTTAAAATGATGAAATCTTAAAGAAAGTTGCAAACTTGAACTACTTTTAAAAAAATTTAAAAATTCTCGAAAAATAGTACAAATTGTAGGAAACTTAATTTTTTTGAAAAATTTTGAGACTTTGTTGGTTGTTTTAGTTTGTAGCACAAGATTTGATGACAAAGATGTGATATAAACACAAAACAAACAAGAAAGTAGCAAAATTTTTTAAAAAATAACGAGTAAAAAAGTGTTTATGGGTCGTACAAAACAAAAACAAAATCATACACCTTCTTCTAGCGATTGATACCACTTGTTAGGTCACCATATTGTAAACACAAGTATTGATTTGATAGAAATAAGATGAGAAATAGAGTTTGGTTGATTAGATCAAATGAGAAGAATAAAAGTGCAAGAGTTTCTTTATGATATTGAAATAACCAACAAGTTACATGATAACATATGAGTCCTATTTATAGTTGAGGAGTAGGGCAACACTCCTCTCCTCCCTATCTTTCTTAATTCGTGGGCTTTAGGCCCATTGGACGTGTTTTGGACTCTAAATGATTACATGAATAACTTAAGTAAACTAGCAACCTATTACATGTTCTGAAATAACCGAGACTTGATAAACGTTGATAAACTTAGATCCTAACATTACATATAAATACCTTCAGATTACCGGTACTCTTTTAATCATGCATAATATTCGAAGGTTCTTTGAAATTGAATTGAATCTCAAGCATTTGATGTAGTTAAAGTAGCATTGATACAACATGGCATACATGAAGATGCACAATGAATTTGAAACTAATTAAAGAAATTGGGATACGGTTATTTAGAGAGGTGCACATGTACGTCAGTACGTCTTCCTCTATTAAAAAGTTTATGAAATTTGGCGATAACTTATGAAAAATAACATAAAATGAAAAATAGTTAAAAGAGAACTTCAAAAATGAAGATCAAAGTAACATGATATATTTTCATTTTAGTGGAAGCTCACATTAGCTGTAAAAATGAAATATGCTTTTTCTTAAGAATTTGTATAAACTTAATATCAGAGGTTTTGTTTTTATTGGATCTTGATGTTGTGACAAAATTACCAACCTAGTTGGCGAGCAAGACTGTGTGGGTTGCGGGCATCAGCAACTGTTGTGGTTTTGATAGTTGAGCTAACAACGACGAGAACAATAAGAGCGAAGGCAAGTCCTCCTCTGTTTAAGATTGATGCCATTTTTAATGAATGAACAAACAATTGTATGTGTATCCATTTGATGACGTATAGTCTTCATTCGGGTCACGAACCCGATTAATGAACATTACTAACACCCAAGCCTACCACGAGTGGGCTATCATAACAATGATTGGGCTACCATACTAATGGTTTGGGCTCACGAAAGCCCAAACCCAAATACATTATTTATGGTCTAGATAAGGATCTCTTATTTATGGGAAAAGATCCATAGACCGGATAAGCATTTATATGCCGAAGAGTGAGGAACACGAAATCCACAAGGATTTCGTGCCTATATAAAGAATATCATAATTCTCGTTAAAGGTACGATTTTACAACCCTAACTCTTCAACACAACCCTAAAACCGATTACTTACTCTCACGCCGGAGGATAATCGTGGGAGACAATCCCACGATAAGTCTAACGGTGTTTGTTTGCTTTCTTAGTGCGCAGGTCTCAAGCATTAAGATCTAATTGGTACGAGAACATGAACCCAAATAAGGAACGCCCAACTTTTGTATCAACAAGTGGCGCCATCCGTGGGACCCTACACTAAGAACTAGAATGACGAAACACAAAAACTCAGGCCAGCGGACTCCGCAGTTGGAAAAAACACGTGGTGACCCCACAAGGAAGAACCACCAAGATTCAACCTCTAGGCAGGCCTCTGGGACAACCAGCGTGCCTGGTCATCAAGCATCGGGCGCAACCCTAATTCTCCCAACGGTAGAATTGCCCGCAGGGACCACCCAGACCACTACGGTGGTCCCAAGCACTGAAGAACTTCAGCGCACTCTCTTCAATACCCCCCATCAAACAGCACTCAACGTGGACAACACTGTCCCGCCAGGCGCGCCTAACCGGGATAGGTGGCCTAATACGGAAGCAGAGATCGTTGCGCTGGAGGAGGATACGCCTGAGTTAACGCTAAGTAATTTTGTATCTCAAAATTACGAAATCTTAACTAACCTCATGCAAGAGGAGGCAAGAAGAAGGTCAAGTCAGAACCTACAAGCCCGGCTTAATTTTAATGAAACATCCCCATCACGCTACCAGGAGCGCGAAAACAATGAGAGGCGTACCAATGTCCACGCTAGACTTGGTACAACATCCGACTCACAATACTCGGAGGATTATGAAGACAATGAGAGGCGTACCAGTGTCCACGCTAGACTTGGTAATCGCAGAATCCAAGATAGACTTGGACAGCAACGCTCACCGAGCGAGAGCTCTTCAAGGTCTGGAAGCAGAAGAGTTCATGATAGACGGGGGAGACAAATTTCCCCAAGCGAAAGCCCCTCAAGCTCAGACTCTGAGGAAAAATGGCGCAAGCGCCGTAAAAGGGACGGCTCTTCCTCAATTGACTCCTCGGACAACGAGGACAAAGAGACAGGACACTGGAAGTCCAGAGGAAGACATCGCGAGGAAGAAGACGAAGATATATCTCTTCCTTGGCGTCGCCAAAAGATTGATGCATTCACACGACGCATCAGTGATTATTTGGATCACAAGAAAAGGCGCATGCCCGCCAATGTTAAAACATATGATGGAACGGGTGATCCTGATGACCACCTAAAAATTTTTGAATCTGCAGCTACTATCGAAAATTGGCCACAACCTATGTGGTGCCATATGTTCAACTCCACATTAGTGGGGAATGCGCGAACCTGGTTTAGCAAGCTTCCACGAAGAAGCATAACGGGTTTGAAGAGTTGCGAAAAGCATTCCGCTTGAATATCACTCAGAGAAAGAAGTGCGCCAAAAACCCTGTGGAATTGGCAAGAGTAAAACAGCGCCAAGGGGAATCAACGAGTGCTTACATGGAGCGCTTTGTCCAATTGCGCCAACTAATTGACAAATTAGTGAAAGAGGGCAGGATGGACCACTTAGTAAAGAACGTCAAAGATGGGAAAGACAGACAAAAGACCGTAGATAAAAAGGAAGCACCTAAAGATAAAGCTGACACAATCTACATGATACAATCATGGCAGCGCAAGGTCAAGCAAAAAATCAGCCAAAGATTTTCTTCCGGTAATGAAATCTCTTTTCCCACTTTGACTGCGGACAACGCAGTGGCGGAACCACTCACCATCGAAATAAACGCGGGGGGTCACGATATCCACCGAATGTACGTTGATGGAGGGGCATCCGCGGATATAATGTACGAACATTGTTTCAAGAGGTTACGACCTGAGATACGAAGTTAGCTAGTCCCCGCCGCGACATCATTAACGGGCTTTACAGGAGAAAAGATATGGCCAATGGGACAATTACGGCTGCTAGTTATGGTCGGTAATAAGGAGCACTCGACAAGAGCTTGGATGAACTTCATGGTGATTAGGTCTCCCTCGCCATACAACGGCATCATTGGAAGATTGGGAATATCAGCCATACGCGCAGTACCATCCACAGCACATTGGATGCTCAAATTCCAGTAGAAGGTGGCATTCTCACCCTTTATAATAACGCTGTGCTACCCGCAGAATGTAACACGGTTACATGCGAAACGACACACACTCCAGAACATAGCGCAACCAAGATACCGAACCTAAAAGTAGCAATCCACCCCGATTACCCTGAACAACAAGTATCGCTTGGAGGCCCGCTGTCTGAGAAGGGCAAAGCAGCCGTCTGCGCACTCCTGCAAAAGAATCTGGACGTCTTCGCATGGGAACCAAAGCACATGACTGGTGTGCCGAGGTCAATCTCGGAACACAATCTACAAATCCGACAAGGATATACACCAGTAAGGCAGAAAAAGCGCGGCCAAGCTCCAGAGCGTGCGAAAGCCATCTTGGAAGAAGTGCACAAGCTAGTGGATGCGGGCATCATGCGAGAAGTCTACTACCATGACTGGCTTTCTAATCCAGTGATGGTTAAGAAGAGCGACGGTAGTTGGCGGATGTGCGTAGACTTCACCGATCTAAACAAAGCATGTCTACAGGACTGCTACCCATTGCCAGAGATAGACTGGAAGGTAGAATCCTTATGTGGATATCCTTTTAAGTGTTTCTTGGACGCATATAAAGGGTACCACCAAATCCAAATGGCTAAAGAAGACGAGGAAAAGACAGCTTTTCACAAAAGCCAATGTGTCTATTGCTACACGAAGATGCCTTTTAGACTAAAAAACGTGGGCGCCACTTATCAGCGCTTGGTAGACAATGCATTTGAAAAGCAAGTAGGCCGCAACCTAGAGGTCTACGTGGATGACCTGGTCATCAAAAGCCATACTGAGGATGAAGTGGTGCGCGACATCAAAGAAACATTCAGAACATTAAGGAAGATCAATATGAAGTTAAATCCTAAGAAGTGCACTTTTGGCGCTACAGAAGGCATGTTCTTGGGGTACTTGATAGAACCAGATGGCATTAAACCATGCCCAGAAATAACAGAGGCAGTCATCCAACTTCCTTCACCACGCACATTGAAATAAGTCCAATCTCTGAATGGGAAACTAGCTAGATTAAACAGATTCCTTTCAAGTCAGCGTATAAATCACTCCCACTCTTTAAAACACTCAAGAAGTGTACAAAAAAGAGAGATTTTCGTTGGACTACAGAAGCGGAAGAGGCCTTTCAACAGCTTAAGCAAACCATAGCAGTGCTCCCCAAGTTAGTCGCACCTCGACCAGGGGAGGAGTTGCTCATGTACCTATCCGCAACTCATGGGGCAGTAAGCGCAGTGCTACTGACAGACAGGATATCGGTGCAAACACCGGTATACTTCGTAAGCAAAGCACTTAAGAAAATGGAGATTAACTATAGCCCAATGGAAAAATTGGTCTTGGCGTTAGTGTTCGCAGCCAAAAGACTGCGCAGGTACTTCCAAGCGCATCCTATAGTGGTGGTCACAGATCCACCTATCAAGCAAGTTATCTCCAAACCTGACGCATCTGGGCGATTGCAAAAGTGGAGTGTATTGCTAGGCGAGCACAACATCTCCTATAGACCACGCACTGCAGTCAAAGGGCAGGTTCTCGCGGACTTCATCATTGAAAAACTGGACACCGAGGATATAGCTCCACAACCCAAGGCCGAACTACAAGAACCATGGATTCTATTCACGGATGGATCCTCATGCGTAGACGGTTCAGGCTCAGGCCTTATCCTTACTAACCCAGAAGGAATGGAATTCACTTACGCCCTACGCTTTGAATTTACAACCACGAACAACGAGGCAGAATATGAAGCCCTAATCGCTGGGCTACGCATCACAACACGAATGGGCGTACGCAACCTAGAGGCAAATGTGGATTCTCGATTAGTAGCCAACCATGTGTCAGGCGAATATGTGGCTAAGGAAGATAACACGATCCAATACCTCGAAAAGACGAAGTCATTAATCTAAGGGTTTGACAGGTTTACAATCAAACAAGTCCCTAGAGGGGAAAACAAGAAGGCAGATGCNAGTGGTGGTCACAGATCCACCTATCAAGCAAGTTATCTCCAAACCTGACGCATCTGGGCGATTGCAAAAGTGGAGTGTATTGCTAGGCGAGCACAACATCTCCTATAGACCACGCACTGCAGTCAAAGGGCAGGTTCTCGCGGACTTCATCATTGAAAAACTGGACACCGAGGATATAGCTCCACAACCCAAGGCCGAACTACAAAAACCATGGATTCTATTCACGGATGGATCCTCATGCGTAGACGGTTCAGGCTCAGGCCTTATCCTTACTAACCCAGAAGGAATGGAATTCACTTACGCCCTACACTTTGAATTTACAGCCACGAACAACGAGGCAGAATATGAAGCCCTAATCGCTGGGCTACGCATCGCAACACGAATGGGCGTACGCAACCTAGAGGCAAATGTGGATTCTCGATTAGTAGCCAACCATGTGTCAGGCGAATATGTGGCTAAGGAAGATAACACGATCCAATACCTCGAAAAGACGAAGTCATTAATCTAAGGGTTTGACAGGTTTACAATCAAACAAGTCCCTAGAGGGGAAAACAAGAAGGCAGATGCGCTGAGCAAGATAGCGTCTACAAGTTTTGCTCATCTGTCAAAACAGGTATTGGTGGAGATTCTAAAAGACAAATCCATCTCTGAGATGGAAGTATCTACGGTGATAGAAGAGGAAGGCCCTAAGTGGATGTCTCCTATCATGGACTTCATAAGCAAGGGCATACTCCCTCAAGAACAGAAGGAGGCTCGACGAATACGGCGCACAGCGCAACGGTTTGAGCTTAGAGATGGTGTCTTATACAGGCGCTCATTCTTGCAACCATGGCTTAGGTGCGTTGGACCCCTTCAAGCGGATTACGTACTCCGCGAGATCCATGCAGGTTCATGCAGTATGCACTCAGGACCACGGTTTGTTGTGCCACGAGCCTTACAGTCAGGATACTACTGGCCCACTATGCACCGTGATGCGCGGGATATGGTACGGAAGTGCAGTGATTGCCAAGTTCATAAACCTATAACGCGCCGACCACAACACGAGCTAACACCTATCACATCACCATGGCCATTCTACAAGTGGGGAATCGACATCGCTGGACCATTCCCCGTTGCCGCAGGAGGATTGAAATTCCTTATTGTGGCAATAGACTATTTCACTAAGTGGATTGAGGCGAAGGCGGTGGCAACAATAACGGGTAACCAAGTAAAGCGATTCGTATGAGACAACATAGTATGCCACTTTGGATTGCCCGGAGAAATCATCTCAGACAACGAAAAATAATTCCGTGACAACCCGTTCAAAGATTGGTGTGAGCAACTAAATATCACACAACACTTCGCGTCAGTAACGCACCCACAAACCAATGGTCTGGTTGAACGCGCGAATCACAGTCTAGGTGAAGGAATCAAAGCGCGTCTGGACAGACACAAAGGAAGATGGGTGGAAGAACTTTCGCATGTTTTATAGGCGCACCGCACAACCATCAAGGTTAGCAATGGAGACACTCCCTTTTCCCTCGTCTATGGAACAAAAGCTGTCATACCGGCCGAAATCAAGATGCCAACTATTCGCACAGCGGAAGTTAACATTGCCATAAATGATGATGAGCAGCGCACAGACCTAGATCTACTGGAAGAAAGGCGTGAACGTGCAGCGATACGGGAAGAAAAAGCCAAGTCAAGGATGAAAGGATACTATTATGCTAAAGTACGAAGCACTTCATTCAGACCAGGCGATTTCGTATACCGCGAAAACGATTCAAGCCGCGCAGAAGTTACTTAAAAGCTCGGACCAAAGTGGGAAGGACCTTACGAGGTCATCGAAGCACTAGGAAAAGGCGCGTACAAGTTGCGTGATAAGGATGGCCATGAGCTACAACGCACGTGGAACATTCGCAATCTCAAGAGATGCTATCTTTAGGAAAGGCTACGGCCCCGCACATGGATACCTATGCACTTTAGTATGTGCCCCAATAAAGATCCATGAATTTCTACTTTTTTATTTATCTAGATATGTACTTTCTCTTTTTTATAAAAACTTGCAAGTAATAATTCAAATTCGCGGTTTCTAGTTAACTCCGCGTCACATTTTCTTTACATTGTTATCTAAATATTATTTATGCTTCAATGTGTTGGTTACATTACCTTTAGCCTTCATGGCGTGCATAAACTTATTAATACCCACGTTGGTAAAAGGATGAGTTAACCTACTAAACAACTCGTTGAGTAAGAGGGTTGCAAACCCATCAACATTGGATCACGCATCCTTGTTAAACACCTTATGCTCAAGACGTTGGCGTAAGTCATTTGCACACCCCACGATGGATGCACAACATTGCACACTGTGCGCGTTTAACAATTTAGGAGCCAAGACTCTTGACTCCTCGAAATAATATTCGCAGTACGCTGCATACACTTGCAAAAATTCATATATAACTGTGATTTTTTCTAAGTTACAAATCTCATACACGATTATGATCTTTGTTTTATGAACTTCATATACAATTATGATTTTCTTTTTTTTGAGTACGTTTTTGGTACTTAGACATCTTGATGCAAAAATATGAGTTGAATGCAAACAGCATTCCAAAAATACGAACAAAGAACAACAAGTTCAAATATATTTCTAAGTGATTATAGACTCTATGACTACTTAGCAAAGTCAAAACAAGCTAAGTGCAAAAGTAAGAATGAACTTCTTATTATCATAAACTACGTGTTTATACATACAAAAATTGTTCATACATGGCAAAATCTATAAACTAGATGTACGCCTAAGCTAGGAGCTGCTACCACGGTTCGCAGCATCTTTGGCCTCCCCAAGCCTCTTCAACAGCTCAGCATCACTGGATGCAACCGTTGGCACACTAACGGGCACCCCATCAGATATGGGAAGATGCGCAGCACCAACACCGCAAAGGATGGCTTTCCCTTTAACACCCTTCTTCTTTGCCAACCTCATCTCATGAGCTTCTAAGGACTCCTTCAAAGGAATTTCCTTTTCAATACGGAAGGGGTTTAGGATATCACGAGGGCGCACATAAATGGGAACCTGCAGCTGCGACTCATCAGGCTTCAAAAAATAGTCAAGCTGCTCCTCAGCACTTTCGCCTGTATGCCTCATCAAGGTTAACCCCTGCATGATTACATCTATTGGGTAATCTTGATCGCGCTCCAGTTGCGCGATATGGGGAAGTTCTAAGAGCTTCATCCTCCCCATGGCAGCAACAAGTTCGCCATATGCATCGGCATTATACCCGGGCACTTGTGTAGCAGGCATATCTAACAGCTTGCTCTCACAAAGCTCCTCTATGGCCTGAGACTTACCACGCGCCAGCGCACAATTCACCACATCCCCAAAAGCACCAGTAACCTCTTGAGACTCCAAAGTGCTCAAGGCAGCAAGTCGCAAACCATGACTAATCAACCACCTACAAAAGCAACACCATTAGCTTCAAAACAGCTAAGCTAATACATACATGGAAGACTGGATTCAAAAGGAATTAAGAAATAGAATACTACCTGCGCTCTGCAACGGTTGACAAAAGGTGAGGGTACAACTCTTCGTCATACACAATACTGAGCTTGCGCAGCTTGCTCTCCTGCTTCTCCAGCGAACTCTGCACAAACTGACGAACCTCATCCAAATTGGCAAGGAGCCTACTCTTGCCTTGCTCCAAGTACATCAGCGCCCAAAGGCAGCTGGTCTTGTACTCCTCAAAATCAGTGCGCTCTCTATCCAGCCCAGCAATAAGCGACAACTTCTCCTCGGCGAGCCTTCGAGCATGCGCACTGGTCGATGCTACTTCAGCATGGGCCTCAGCCAACTGTTGCTTCAAAAAGGTAATCTCCCCGTCCTTTTGCGCACCAAGGCTACCTTCACTCGCGCACCTATCCTTGAGCTGATCAACTAATGAGGCTTGACGCTTAGCAGCAACACTCAACTCCTCAATCAGTTGCTCGGTGGACACCTCCTCAGAAGCTTTAAGCTCGTCCCCGTGCATAGAACTCACCAAAGGGGGCGACTTCTCCACATGCACAGTGGTATCATGAACATCCTCAATGCTGCACAATAAAGACAACAGTTCAAGAGGATCAGCTAGGGATATATACATAGAAATAAAAAAAAAAAATAAAAAAAAAAAATAAGAAGAAGAAGAAGAAGAAGAAGAGAAAGAAAGACATGTACACAAGTTTGGTTACTTACTTGGGGGAGGAGGCCTCAGCCACATCTTTCTCTACAGCCGCCTCCGCGGATGATTCTTCATCACGGATAACACGGCGCTTCCTTCAGGATGTACTCGCGCCATCATAACCACCAGCAGGCTCTTTCCGCTTTGAACCTCTGCTATCCTGCTCAGGTGCATCTACAACCCTCGTGATGCGCACACTGTCTGAGGACTTAGTCACCGACTGCTCTGCGTCAGGAGACTGTGCCCTAGGCTCTGGATGACCACGGATTGGGGTCGCCTCTAAGGCAACGTGGGGACCCTCCCCTGACTCCTCACCTTCTAGTGCCATTTCCATGACACGCCCCGTAGTTGCATCTAGAATGGGTGTTTCACCGTCCCTCAGGGGGCGCACACCTACAGTCACTTGCTTGGGCTCAGCAAGGTTCACAACTCCAAACAAATCCATCTCTGTGCAACAAAACACCAAATAATAAAGAAGGTCAGCATCTCTACAAAAGCAAGGAAAAACTTACACTACGAAGTAAAGGAGGAGGACAAATGAGCACCCACCCCGGTTGTTCGCATCCAAAAAGGTTGGCACCTCGTCCGGAAACCCGAAGTAGTTACGACTAATGCCGACGTGCACTAAGAACTCTTCGGGATAGGAGTTTATCGGGATGCGGTTCGTATTTATTGTATCCGCATCACCTGCGTTATATGTCCCGGGGAGTGGGCGCTCATCTCTTGGCAAAGTTCCCTGGGTATAGAAATCAAACTCCCATGGGAATACTACATTATCTATCCAAAAGAATTTCTCTCTCCAGTTTCTAAGCGCGTCTATCTTCTTGGTATAGCACTGCAGCGGACCCATGCGCTTGGAAAAAGTAACCCACCCATTTGACCACGTGGTATGATAAAACGCGCGGAACAAATTTACGGTGGGATTAATCGCTAACAAGCGACAGTTAACCTCAAAATTGGTTATTTTTGCTGCGCCCAAACAGTGCAGCTGGGAAATATGAATGCGATAAAAACTAAGGATATCGCACAGAAATATTGAAAGGAGCACGCGTTGGTTGGCAAACTCAAAGAAGCGCGTGTATACCCCTATTTTCCCTACGGGGAAGTCCGCTATAGACGCATTTGCTCCCAGAATATCCGGGTGCAACGCGAACGGAATATAGTGATCCGAGGTGAAATCACGGAGTTCATCCCCTTCCATATCGGAATGGAATTCGGACAATTTCTTAACCATGTTGAGAACAGAGAAAGGTTACTAGCGCACACGTTGAATACCTTCGCAAATGATGATCTTTGATCGAAAGATATTAAGATTCGTAAATGGCGGATTAGGGAAATTTTTTCTTTCACTTTGTAAATCACGGTGAAATGAAGATAACCCTTTATAGGGTTACTACTCTCATGGATGATCGACACGTGTCCCCCACTTGCCCTAATCGTATGGTAGGAAGACCAAGAGACATGACACGTTACACCCTATTCCCACGATTTCCGAGGTATTATCTTGGACTTATTTGGACTAGGTTAATTGCATATCTTTTACGCGGGAAAATTTGAAACTTCCCCGCTACAAGAAATGTTTTTTGTTCCCGTTATTAGTCTAGCATCCGCGGGTCGTACCCTGTACATACTAGACTGGGGGGACATGATGACGTATAGTCTTCATTCGGGTCACGAACCCGATTAATGAACATTACTAACACCCAAGCCTACCACGAGTGGGCTATCATAACAATGATTGGGCTACCATACTAATGGTTTGGGCTCACGAAAGCCCAAACCCAAATACATTATTTATGGTCTAGATAAGGATCTCTTATTTATGGGATAAAGATCCATAGACCGGATAAGCATTTATATGCCGAAGAGTGAGGAACACGAAATCCACAAGGATTTCGTGCCTATATAAAGAATATCATAATTCTCGTTAAAGGTACGATTTTACAACCCTAACTCTTCAACACAACCCTAAAACCGATTACTTACTCTCACGCCGGAGGATAATCGTGGGAGACAATCCCACGATAAGTCTAACGGTGTTTGTTTGCTTTCTTAGTGCGCAGGTCTCGAGCATTAAGATCTAATTGGTACGAGAACATGAACCCAAATAAGGAACGCCCAACTTTTGTATCAACACCATTTATTGTAGCTTCTATTTATAGCCTAAACCAAACATTCATTTCTTTCGACACTGATCATAGTCAACAACGAAAATAGAGAGGAAAAGACTATCGGAGCAAGTGGTTTGATCCTGTGTTCATATTTGAGTTTTGTCTCTTCACTTTGCAAATTTTGTTTTTTCACTGACAAGTTGTATATATGTTAATACATAAATGCATCTTCCCTCTATAGTCCTGTCACCCAAATATGAATATCTAGTCCCTTAATTTTAATTACTTATACACTAGCTAGATTATAAAGAAAAACTAGAGTTTAAATAGACAATTCGTTGTACTTGACAAAAAACGCTAAATCGAACGCAAATACATCGCAACCAGTATATACCTTAACTGCTCAACAAGATCAAAACAACATCAGCATAAGCATCATCTATAGATGCAATCTGCAAGAGTTTATCCCAGATGACAACATTGTACAAATGTATGGACAATCTTGTATCTTCGTCTATCACCCAAATTTTGATATCACACGAACAAAACAGGAAATGAGTCGATGAGTTAGTAAAAGAATCTGTCAAATTCTTGGATATGTGTGTCAACGTAGGAGATATGTTGTCTGAAATAAAAGATCACATTAGAGATCTTTATTATGCTCTAAGAAGGAGAAAGGAAGATTCAAATATCGAAAATAGTATTACAAAATACAATAACTTTTGAAGAAAATGAAAAAAAGTCCCTTAAAAGGGGTTGGTTGCCAAATTTGAAGAAGGCCTGATAATGGTCAGTGTTCTTGGTCAGTGGCTTGCAAGTTGATCAGCCAAAGAACAAGCCTTTGAAGCAGTGACGTCGATGTGCTAAACGTTCGAGCACGTGCGGGCGCCTCAGCCGAGCTGGTCTTGCCTTCAAAAAGGTGAATCTG
>LBNU01015371.1:985-17049 GCA_014162995.1 Artemisia annua
TCCCAAAACAATATGTACAAGGATATGACTCGACTTAGCCACCATGTAATCGACTAGATAATTAACAAAGGGTTTAACAAATGTTATCACAATAATGCACCAAAGGTGAGTGCATACAAGGTAGGCTAAGACGATTTGGGTGTACATTTAAGTGGGGTGTAATAAATTCTCACTTTGAGTAAGATGCTCAAAGGTCAAAATGGAAAGATAGGCTCGGAGGGGTGTACTAGGGTTATCGTGTACCAAAAATGGATACAACGCAAAGGGTGTGGGGGAGAATTACTTGACAAATGAAGTCAATGTAATTATAACAAAAATACGGGTGTCAAAACAATGGGTTAATCCTAATGCCTCTTATCACATAGTCAATCCTAACTACACGAATGTAGTCTCACTAGCGGTCTCGGTATGCATCACAAACGCAAGTTCTAGAATCTATAAACTACCGGTACACTCATAAGCACCAACAATGAATGCTTTTTCCTAAAGATCTAAAGGTGAACCTCACATATTTGGGGTGGAAATTTTTTAGTGGTATGGTTTTTGTGCTAGTCATACAATTTCCTATCCATGAGACGCTCATTAAGATCAAGGTTTCACTCCTAAATGTTGTAAAAAAAATTAAATTGGCGCTAAAATTGCCCTAACAAACATTTCTCTTGGTTTTATTACAAATTTACTATCAAACAAAGCAAAACATCAAGCGTAAGTATATTCTCAATGGTGCTTTCATTTACCCCCCTTACACTTAAACCGAACATTGTCCCCAATGTTCAAATAGAAGACGTAAAAGTAAATAAGATGAAAGAATAAAATCAAATACTCCCCTGAATCGTTTGTTGTGGATAATGATGTAACATGGTTAGATCTTCTTCCAAGAGAGACGAACGTTCAAAGCTTCCCTTCCAAAATAATAAATGTCTTCTTGTCCAAAATAACCTGTTAACCTGAAAAAGATAAAGGTCAACCTCGCGTAAAATCGGCGGTAAAATCTACATAATAGGATATAATGCTTGTGGAATGAATATTTTGCAGAATTCCTGGAGATTATAAGTTAAAGAATTGACAAAACTTTTTAGGTTTCCGGAAAAATACAAAACTTTCAAAAATTGCAGAAAATTATAACCTGACGCCGTCAGGTGTTAACCCTGACGCCGTCAGAAAGTTCTGACAGAATTCTCATGTTAAGTTTCCGGGAAAAATTCTGGAAAAACTAGATCTTACTTCGTGGAATTCCTGCAAAAATTCATTATGACTCGATACAAGCATTTGACTCAAACAAGTACTAATATGTATGCTAATTTCATTGTTATGATTCATGTTCATTCGCTCTATATAAACCGATTTAGATTTCCCTTACACTTAGCTTTTGCAAAATACCTTTATATGTAGTTAAGACGAAGTTAAAAACAAAATAAAGCATTTTCACAATTTAGTTTGAAGCATGAATCAATAAAAAGAGATATAACTTACATACGGAAACAAATAAAATCAAATAAACACACAAAAACACACAAAACATGGGTTGCCTCCCAAGAAGCGCCTTTCTTTATTAACGAGTCTTGTAGCTAGACTCAAAGTCACCGTACGTTACGTGACTTCATCTCTCATTACGACGTAACCTTGATAGATGTAGTCCCCATCGCCCGGGTTATGATACCTCAACCGCTCCACACTTGCAGTGACTTCACCACCTCCCTTACTAACCAAGCTAACCATCCCATTCTCGTTTAAGTTTTTAATTGTGAATGGTCCGTACCACCAAGGACTCGGTTCGTCGGTGGATGTCTTAGTTTCTAAGTGCCTTAGGAGAACTAAGTCTCCTTCCGTGAATCCATTGTTGTTGTCGATATGCTTCTCATCCAAGGAATTCTCTTCATCATTCCTACATTCTTCCCTCTTACTTTCCTCATAATAATTAATCCTTGCATCCCATGCAAGGATCTTCTTCTTAACATTACCTTGGAGTGCACCGGGATTCGCTTTTCCCTTCATCCGTAGGTTAGCTTCTCTTATATATCGTGGAATTGTCGTGTAGCTTATTGTTTTCTTCCCCTTTTTGATTCGGATAGTACTGCTCTCGTAATTGATTTGTGCCTTCGTGGTCGCAAGGAATGGTGATCTGAGGATTATTGGCATATTTGCCTCAACTCTCTCAACGATCATGAAGTCGACCAGGTACATGAATCCAGCAACGTTAACTAACACATCTTCCGCGACTCCTAAGGGGTACTCATACGAATGTTTTGCAAAGGAAAGTTTGGTACGAGTCATTGAGGGTTGTTCATTCGTTAGTTGAGCATAGACGGAGAATGGCATCAAATTTACATCGGAACCTTGGTCAGCTACCACATCTAAGAATTTGAGTTTCCCAATCCGGCATGGTACTTCAAATACCCCGTGGAACTCTTGCTTTGCGACTAGCTTTTGTCTTATGAGGCTTTCATAAAGCTGACCTCCGGGTAGGGCGTCAGATTCGTTGTCTAGTTTTGTCTCACCCTTTTCTTTGTGGGGTAGATGAGTACGTCGATAGTTTTGCACCCAATCGGTTATGGTCTCTTTATTTATTTCGTGCCTTAGGTAATGCCTAACTTGCTGGGACTCTGGTGTTTTTACTTTTTGGCACTCATCGGGGGACACCTCCTCCTTGTCCCCGGAATTACATTTGCCGTCATCGGTGTCCTCCTTGTCGAATGGGACGAGGTCGATCTTGTTAACCTCCATAGCTACCATTCTTTCCGGATTCGCGCGTTCGCTCCCTCGGATGACGGAAATGGTGTTTACCGTTTTATTGTTGGGTATTTCGGCCTTCTTTCGCAACAGTACCTTATTCGGAGTTTTTGCCTTCGTATATTCTTTCAAAAGTCCCATCATTTCCGTCATTTTCTCATCCATCCTTTCCTTTTGTTTATACATGGCCGATCGTTCGGAGTGTTTTGACATGTATTCTCTCATTTGAGTTTCGAATGTTGGGCTGAGCCCTTGAGGGGGTGAGCTCGGGCGACTATTCCTATGAAAAGGCTTAGTTGCTTCCCTAAGAGGTGATTCGGATAATGGGGTATGCCCAATGCGTGAAACTGAGTTGATGGTTGCTCTTTGTGGGCTCAAGTGCCTTTTCCGTTTTTCCATAAGATATTCAACCCTTCTTTCAAGCTCACTGATGCTTCCCTCGGTGATTTGGTTGGCTTTGTTGGGTGATGAGTATGTGCTTACCGCTGCGTGTACTTCGTGGGAGATTTGCCATAGTTCATCATCGTCGGATGCGAGCTCCTTAATGATTTCCCATGATTCTTCGGCGCTCTTATCACGCAGTTTGCCCCCGGCTGCTTGATCGATGGCACGCTTGGCGTGGTAGTCAACATGGTCATAGAAGATTTGAATTTGAAGCCAGAGGTTGATGCCGTGATGGGGGACTCTTTGGAGTAAGTCTTTGAATCGAATCCATGCTCCGTAGAGAGTTTCGCCTCGACGTTGCTCAAACATTAAGATATCCTTTCTTAGTTTGGTAGTTCTCCCCGGTGGGAAAAATTGAGCAAGGAAACGAGTTGTGAGATCGTCCCAAGAGGTGATGGATCCTGCGGGAAGTCGCTCAAGCCATTGACTAGCTTGGTCCCGTAGAGAAATTGGAAGAGACGCAATCGGGTCGTCTCTCGAGTTGCAACATCAAGGTCTATGGAATCTACGATTTTGAGGAAATCCTTGAGATGTTGGTTTTGATCTTCGTAACGAAGTCCGTGGAACGCGCATCCGCTTTGCACCAACCAGATGGTGTCGGATCGCAAGGGAGTGACATAGGCTCCTTGAGTGAGCTCAATGGTGTTTCGATAGCCAAGGTGGCTAGGTCGGGAATACTCTCCTAAGGTGCGGGGTCTAGGAGGTTGGTTTGGTTGTGGTGGGTGGTTTGGTTGAATTGGGTTGTTGGGATCAAGAATGTTACCACCTTCCATGATGGCGGATGGTAAGGATTACGAACAAAAACACGAAGAAAAAAATAGACTAAAGAAAACCTAGAAAAAGAAAATAAAAATCTCAATAGAAAGGATTCTAGTGAGTAGACCTAAAGAAATAAAAATTCTACCTAAACAATAACTATTCCCCGGCAGCGGCGCCAAAAACTTGATGCTTGGTTTTGTGACCTTACAACAGGTTTTACCTCTCGAGGGATCTCAAGAGGCTTACAACCCCACCAGGCAGTGTACCTGACCGATGTAGTATAGGATAGTGGTAAGTACGGGGGATTGATCGTTCTCTCACAGGGAATAGTGTTCGTTAGGATAGAAAAGCTACTCTAATAGGTCTAAGGGTGGAAGGAAGATTCTTTTTGTATTTTTATGTTTTATGGAAAGCAAGTAAAATCTCGGTTTTGGAAGAAGGGCGGAATTAGTTGCTAGTCAACTAACCCAAGTTTACTACTTATGCAAATTAAAATAAAATAAATATCTAAACTATTGTGGTTGTGAAAACAATATGGAGAAAATTGTGTTTACTTAGATTTCATTACTCCCTAACTATCTTTTACCGGTTAATTGATATGTGTGTTACTTGTGTGGATGAAGGGTGTATTCCTAATAACTCATGGAGTGGCATACATATCTCTCCAATTCTATGAGCTCTTATCTCGCCCTATGCCATGCACGGCACAACCATAGGGGTTGTAAACAGTGGCTCATGCGTTAAATACTACCTTAATAGCCTAGTATGCCTCGACTACATGTTTCCCAAGACGTTCAAGCACGTTACCATAAAGGAGGTTGGCCAGTTTTCTTGAGCCTAACATCGATGAAACAATCATCCCAACAAACAACAACACACACCAATTAACCAATAATTAATAGTTAGGTTTCATTAGATCTAAGCAAACACTAGAGAATTTAGCTACTCATGTTAATTGAAAGACAAGCAAGATAGATAGACAACCAACACATAGACATATTTGATTGAATTAAAGTGAAGACTTATCTTTAATTAAGCACTAGGTTCCAAGGGTTGGAAACCCTAAAAGTCACAGAAAATTCGTCTTTAGGGTTTGCCCTAAAAGTTCTCTACAAAGTTCCACACATAATGAATGAAAAATAGAAAACTATATATAGATTTTAAGTTCGGACGGCGTCAGCTTATAGGGTCTGACGCCGTCAGCTAGCCGCCATTAGGGTTCTCGGATGGCCTAGATCCATTTGGGACGTGGTCAGCATGTAAAACCTTCTGGGCCATCTCTCTTTAACTTTGCTCCTGACGGCCTACACCTTTTAACACCTGACGACGTCAGGTGTAAATTCTTGAAATCTTTCTGGCCCGTCATTTGATAATTGAATTCCACTCTTTTGTCATCCTTGCTGATGGCGTCACCTTGTGACTTCTGACGCCGTCAGGTTGTAAAATCCTGCTTCTTTGAGACTTTGTCGTTTTCTTCACTTTTATGCTCCAAAAACGTCCAAATGTGCATGTTTTCCAGAATACCTCTCAAAAGTACCTAAAATGACAAAAGGAACGATTTAGGGCAATATTTGATCAGATTTATACGAATTAGGGCTTAAATGACCCCCTAAAAGCATAACACTTTTCGTCTCATCACATACGAACCATAAAACACCACCTTTTGAGGTGAAGTAAGTCACTCGATCATATTTTTCCTTATTTTGCATTTCGTCATACTAAATTTTACACATTTACTTTGTCTCTTTATTTCGTAAAATAATAACGCGACATACCTATTTTATTCGACATTTATAATATTTGACATGTTGTCAAACGAGATGTACAAAGTTTGGAACTAAATAATAACGTTTACTCATTGAAAATGGCACGTTATTTTGTCACCTAGACCTATTCGAAAATGATAAAAAGACTTAGAAATATTTCTAAGTATAGAAACAGTTTCAAAATAACTTTTGGTCGTTTACTTGGCCTCGTTAAATTAAAATCTAGACACATGACAAATATATTTTATGGTTCGACCTCGTTAACAACTTGGCTAACAACTAGGGAACATAATTTCTTCGACTTATTGAACTCGTTTAGACCATTTGCCCGACCCCTTTTACACGACCAAAAACAGTTTTTATAAAACTTTATAAAGTATCGTGGGCTTATAAGCCCATTAAGCTTATTTAATAAGCTGGTCCTGAAAGTCCAACTTTAATATTTTCCTACTCTAAAATTGAGCCCAAGTCAAGGCCCAAACGTTTCGAAAGCCCATTGGATCATAAATGGTTATTGGGCCTTGTAATAGTCTCGTTAAGGCCCAATAGTCAAAATAAGCACTTATTAAGCTAATAAGCAGTTGAAATAAGTTAATTGGAATGTCCTGAGCTTATTTAGAAAGTTAAAATGTTAAGTTTTTAATTTCATAATTTTTGGACTAACTTTGCAAATTTTTCATAACCGAGGACCAAAACTGCCAAATTAGGAAACTTAGGGTGAAAACTTTCAAAACTAAATTTTCTGAGTTATAAACTGTAATTATTGAAACTTGTGGGTAAATATTGCTAATAAGAATAATCTTAGACCTAGAATGAAACAATAATTAATTTTGCACTAACGGTGTAAAATTTATATCGTTAGGGTTAAAAGTGTAACATTGGTAAAACTTAAAGGATTTTCTGTAAATATTATTTTATAAAAATAATATTAATGTTTATACATATAAACACATATTTAATATAAAACTTTTATAAACTTAACTTATATATTATTTATTTCTTTTAAACGATACGTTTATTTCATTTCCGTTATAAGTTACAAAACTTTGATTTATGAATACTAACTTTACATCAATCATCGATCATTTTACTTACAAGTTATATAAATATATAACTTTGTTTTTGAACTTTAAGCTTTTAAACAAACACGAGATTCGTTCATAACTAAATATCTAACATTCGCGATAAAAACCAGATTTAGACTATCAACTGAAACTTGCATTATATTTTAGGTTGTGTGTGAAGCCGTTGCAAAACATCGTTGAGTTACGAAACTACTAGTACTACTAAGGTGAGTTCATAGCCCACTTTTTAACTATTTTTCCCGTGGGGGGGGGATACATGCTCAAAACTCGAACACAAGTCTTTTATACCGGGTATTGAAATATCGTCAGGCCAATGTTATTTGCTTAAGTTACTATTGTCAAAAGTCCCTCGATCATGAACCTTAATCACTTGAAGGGTGAACGTAAATAAGTGTGGATAGTACTATTAGTGATTGACAATCCTCATTTGGTTGTTAGAGAAAACACCAGGCGCACTTTATTGTTCTTATAAATAGGTTATTGACAAATACCTATCTTGGGGGCCTATTACTTACCGTCATAATTCGTATTTATGATTGGCTGTTAATCGTTGAGTGTCATGAGCTTAAGGCAATAACAGGAACATTGATTTTAAACTTATTGATTGCATATGATTGCAATACATTCTCTACTTGTGATTCAAACTCTTAAACTTAAACCTATGAATATCACTCAACTTTATGTTGACTTTAGCATATTTATCTCAGGTAACTAAAAAGGATGGATCTTGAAGGCACGGAGTGGGCAAAAACATAGCATGGACTATAATAGACTACTTACTTTCTTTCAGAATAAAACATGTTCTTAACTTATGAAATGTCATGTACTTTGAATATTTGGTATTTTGAAATAAATTAAACTTTAATACGTCACTTTGTGTCGTTTATTATGATTGTGATAAAGATCCTTGAAGTAATACCCCGAAAGTCTTCCGCTGTCATTGTTAAGTCTTCCGCTGTTATTGACAACTTTCGGGGGTGTTACAGATTGGTATTCAGAGCCACGGTTATAGAGAACCAGATGTTTTTAAACATTGGACTATAACTACACTTTAAACGGACCATTTATACAAAATACCACTTCATGCCCTCCGTGCCTACATTCCAGCATCTGGTAGAAATATTACTTCTCATTATTTCTTACTTATATAACTTGATATATACTTACATGTTATGATTATGCTAATAACTATGTTTACTAATCGGGATTATTACAGTACCATGTCTTCCAAACCCAACTTCATTATTTTGTTATCGGATTCGGAAACTGAGAGCTCTACACCTATTGTACCAACTCATGGTCCAACTCCTATGTCTGTGTCACCTAAGACGGACAAAAATAAGGAAAGTCAGCAATCCTTTAACTCTGAGACTTCACCTCAAGCATCATCTGGTCCAATCAGACGCAGTAGGCAAACTCCTCCATTCCAGCCTTATGAACCAGCCATTGCTGGAAAAGTCCCTTCATATGCTGAAGAAAAAGACATATGTGATGAATCTGAATGGAAAAAGGAAATTGCTCCATCTACAGAACCAGTGATACTACCTAGTATATTTTATCAGCAGACTACTACTGTACCAGTGACAATCAACAGTCCATCACCTGTAACCACTCGCAGTGCTCCTCTGCCTTACCGACAAAGGACTTACCAGATTCGTCCTACCTCCTCAGATCCTTGTTATCATGCAAGAACCAACCACCACAGTAGGGCTCATAAGCGAGCCAATGCTCGCAAATGGCGATTCCTACTACCAATCCTTAAGTATTGGAGATCTCAAGAAGGTACCCCCACCAACAAGGAACTTGGTGAAGGTTCATCAGTTGTTGCATCCAGGATCCTTCCGGTCACTGGAGAACCCATCCACCGCACCATACCACTCTTGGCAGCTAGGTTAGTAAGACATGAGGACAGGTTAGACGCCATAGCCACCCTGGTAAACAACATCCCCAATGAACAAGTGGAGGTCATGTCAGCTGAGATAGAACAACTTGTGATGGAACACCTAGAGATGGGAGCCATGATGCAACAACTGAATACCCAATTCGGTGAAGCCATGGAATTCATCGGATTACTTTGTTCTGTTAACACCATAAGCAGGGACATCATGTGTGACATCGATCAAGCTCTCGACACCACAAGAGCCCAAGTCATGTCTCTGCGACGGGCACAGCAAGAAGCACAAGCTAGGGAAAGAGACCGAAACCTAATCATAGAAATCATGGCCGCCAAAATTCAGGAACTAGAATGCCGTCTTGATAACAACCAAGGAAAACCCTAGAAAAACCATAGATTGTCGGCATAGCTTCACCCACACCACAACAATAACTTGTATTTAATATCCTGGAGATATGTCAACAAGAATGAATAAGTGGTGTAGACTCAAAACGACAATTTAATCAAATGATGTTATGTTTGCTTTATTTTCATATGTGTTATGATATCATATATTGCATCGTGATATATGTGACACTATTATAACTTTGAACCTATTGATGCTACTAAATAGTCTAACACAAGATGGTTATTATGTAAATTCTGAACATATACTCTCTTTTTTTAGGAAGATGGCACCTAAGAGAACCACTACCACTACCCAAGCCGCAACCATGACCCCGGCAGAAATTCAACAAGCAATCACCGATGGAATCAATGCAGCCTTAGCCGAATAAGCAGCTACTAACGCGCAACCGGCAAGGATGTTGCCCCCACACCTCGCCAATGTACTTATAAAGACTTCACGGCTTGTCAGCCAACTTACTTCATGGGTACTGAGGGAGTAACCAAACTCGCCCATTGGTTCGAGAGATGCGAAACGGTATTCCAAAGGAGTGGATGCTCAGAAAGCAACAGGGTCACATTCGCCACAGGAACTTTAATGGATGACGCTTTGTCTTGGTGGACCGCTGCAACTCAAACTTTAGGTACAGAAGCAGCATACCGACTCTCCTGGACGGAATTCAAAGCCAAGATCCTAAAGAAGTATTGTCCTCGATCCGAAATAAGGAAACTGGAAGACTAGTTCCATATCCTTACAGTCAAAGGAATCGATCTCAAGGCTTACAATAGGAGATTTCATGAGCTGATGGCATTATGTCCTTCCATTGTGCCAGATTTAGAGAAAACTCTGGAGAAGTATATCGAAGGTCTTCCCCGGAGCATCGAAGGAGACGTCACAGGATCCAACCCACCATCACTAGAAGCCGCAATGGAGTTAGCACAAAAACTTCTGGACCGAGAAGTCAAGTGCAACAAACTCAAAAGAAAGATCGATGACAGGAGAATCACCCACCATCAGAACTACCATCACTACCACAACGGTCATCGCAACAACAACCATCACAACAACAACAACAGGAACAACCAACAGTACCACCAGAATAAGAACCCTCATCGTCAACAGCAGAACCAACGACAAGGACCTCCTAAGGTGTATACGGCAACCAATGGCGATGGATACCAAGGTATAAAGGCACAGTGCAACCGATGCAAGCTCCATCACAATGGTGCTTGTACAGTAAAATGCCACAAATGCCAAAGGAGAGGTCATGCCACAAAGGACTGTAGGATCCCTGCTACTGGCAGCAAGCTACAACCAGTAGCACCAACATGCTACTCATGCGGAGACACGGGACACTTCAAGAACCGCTGTCCAAAAGGAAATGGTCAGAACAATGCACGAGCAAGAGCATACGTGATGGGAAATAACAACGAACCACAAAACCCTGACGTCATCACGGGTACGTTCTTATTAAATCATCATAATGCTAGAATATTATTTGATTCAGGAGCAGATAAAAGTTTCATGT
The DNA here is from genome assembly GCA_014162995.1 of Artemisia annua. Classification (NCBI taxonomy): domain Eukaryota; kingdom Viridiplantae; phylum Streptophyta; class Magnoliopsida; order Asterales; family Asteraceae; genus Artemisia; species Artemisia annua. The sequence continues at coordinate 11,577 of LBNU01015371.1, forward strand.
CAGATACGTTTGCCCCTTTCATTGACTCTACCCCTTTTAAGCTAAACACCACTTACGAGATAGAAATGGCAAATGGAAACTTGATTAGCACCAACACTGTCCTGAGAGATTGTACCTTAACTCTCGTAGGAGAACCTTTTCCTATTGACCTGATGCCTGTCCAACTCGGTAGTTTCGATGCTATCGTCGGTATGGACTGGTTATCCAAACATCATGCTAGAATTCATTGTGACGAGAAAGCCGTACACATCCCTCTTAAGAATGAAACCCTTATTGTCCATGGCGACAAGAGTAAAAACCGATACGGGATCATCTCATGCCTTAGAATGATGAAACACATGAACGAAGGATGTCAAGTATTCATGGTTCATGTAACGGAAAATAAGTCAACCGAGAAACAACTTAAAGACGTACCTATCGTTAAGGAATTTCCCGAAGTATTCCCTGAAGATTTGCCCGGTCTTCCACCAACCCGTCAAGTAGAATTCCAGATCGAACTAGTGCCTGGAGCGGCACCAGTAGCAAAAGCACCTTAGAGGTTAGCACCTACCGAAATGGAGGAATTATCAGAACAACTAAAGGAATTATCCGATAAAGGTTTCATTAGACCAAGTTCATCACCTTGGGGAGCCCCGGTTCTATTTGTTAAAAAGAAAGACGGATCATTCCGAATGTGCATAGATTACCGAGAGTTGAACAAACTCACTGTAAAGAACGGATATCCTTTACCTAGAATCGACGATCTGTTTGATCAATTACAGGGATCGAGTGTATACTCGAAAATTTATCTAAGGTCAGGATACCATCAATTGAGAGTTCGGGAAGAAGATATTCCCAAGACAGCATTCAGAACACGTTATGGACACTACGAATTTCAGGTAATGCCATTTGGTCTAACAAACGCACCCGCAGTGTTTATGGACCTAATGAACCGAGTATGCAAGCCATATTTGGACAAATTCGTGATAGTATTCATAGACGACATTCTGATCTACTCTCGTAACAAAGAGGAACATGCCAAGCATTTGAGAACTATCCTAGAGTTACTTAGGAAGGAAAAGCTGTATGCAAAATTCTCAAAGTGTGACTTTTGGATTCCCACTGTACAATTTTTGGGACACGTAATCAATAGTCAAGATCCACGTGGATCCTGCAAAAATAGAGGCAGTTAAAGATTGGTCATCACCTACAACTCCCACAGAAGTACGTCAATTTTTAGGTCTTGCAGGTTACTACCGAAGATTTATTGAAGGTTTCTCTAAAATCTCAAAACCATTGACCAAATTGACTCAAAAGAATGAAAAATATATTTGGGGACAAGAAGCAGAATCAACCTCCCAACTGTTAAAACAAAAGCTTTGTGAAGCTCCAATACTAGCGTTGCCTGAAGGAAGCAAGGATTTCGTAATATATTGTGACGCTTCGTACCATGGTTTAGGCGCAGTTTTAATGCAATGGAATAAAGTGATAGCTTATGCCTCACGACAACTAAAGAAACACGAGGAAAACTACACAACCCATGATCTAGAACTAGGAGCAATAGTATTCGCTCTTAACTTATGGAGACACTATCTATACGGCACCAAGTGTACCATGTTTACAGACCACAAAAGTCTTCAACACATCTTAAATCAAAAGGAATTAAACATGAGACAACGCCGTTGGTTAGAATTACTTAGCGATTACGACTGTGAAATACGTTATCACCCAAGAAAGGCTAATGTAGTAGCAGATGCGTTAAGCCGGAAAGAAAGACTAAAACCTCTCAGGGTTAAATCGTTAGGTATGACAATTGTTTCACCTCTCCCAGCACAAATCATTACCGCTCAGAGTGAAGCTCTTAAAAGAGAAAACCGACCAATGGAAAAGATTTTTGGTATGCCGGAAAACGAAAATGGTTTTGTAAAAAGATCAAACGGAATGCTTTGCTTCAAGGAACGAAGCTGGATTCCTCTATTTGGAGGAATTCGTGATCTTATTATGAATGAGTCTCACAAGTCAAAATACTCCATTCACCCGGGTTCCGACAAAATGTACCAAGATCTTAAGAAACTGTATTGGTGGCCGAACATGAAGGCTGACATCGCTGAATACGTCAGTAAATGTCTAACATGTTCAAGAGTAAAGACGGAATATCAGAAACCATCCGGATTACTCACCCAACCCGAACTCCCGATGTGGAAATGGGAATGTATTACAATGGACTTCATCACCAAACTTCCCAAAACCTCTACTGGCTACGATACGATATGGGTTATCGTTGATCGTCTCACCAAATCAGCTCATTTCCTACCAATCAAAGAAACTGATGAGATGAACACACTTGCTCAGATATATTTGAAAGAAATTGTGTCACGACATGGAGTGCCAATCTCTATTATATCATATCGTGATAGTCGTTTCACGTCTCATTTTTGGAAATCATTACAGAAAGCTTTAGGAACAAAGCTGGATATGAGTACAACTTATCACCCACAAACAGATGGTCAAAGTGAAAGAACAATTCAAACCTTAGAAGATATGCTACGCGCTTGCGTCATAGACTTCGGAAAAGGTTGGGACAAACACTTACCATTAGCAGAATTCTCATACAACAACAGTTATCATGCCAGTATCAAGGCAGCACCATTCGAAGCACTTTATGGTAGAAAGTGTAGATCACCCGTTTGCTGGGCAGAAGTTGCAGAAGTACAACTCACTGGACCGGATCTAGTTCATGAGACAACCGAGAAGATCATCAAAATCAAACAGCGTTTACAAGCCGCTAGAGACCGACAGAAAAGTTACGCCGACTTAAAAAGGAAACCCATGGATTTTCATATCGGAGATAAGGTTATGTTAAAAGTATCACCATGGAAAGGAATGATACGATTCAGAAAGCGGGGAAAGTTAAACCCAAGATACATCGGTCCATTCAAAATCCTAGAAAGGATTGGACCCATGGCATATAAACTTGAACTACCCGAAGAACTTAGCCGAATTCACAACACTTTTCATGTGTCAAACCTTAAGAAGTGTTTATCCGATGAATCTCTTGTCATTCCATTGAAAGAGATACAACTTGATGACAAACTCGTTTTCACCGAGGAACCGGTAGAAATCATGGATAGGGAAGTCAAACAACTCAAACAAAACCGTATCCCTATCATAAAAGTTCGTTGGGACTCTAAAAGAGGACCGGAGTACACTTGGGTGCGCGAGGATCAAATTCGCACCAAGTACCCACATCTCTTTTCATAAACACCCCTTGGCAACCTTCTTAAACTGGAATTCCGGGACGGACGGAATTCACTGTAAGGGGTATGTACTGTAGCCTCTCGTAATTTTCCCAAACGGTTAGTAAATACATACAAGTTATTACGTTATTTAAATACCCACATTTATGTTTGACAATTTTTTTTTATATTAGACTTGTTATATAAATCACAACGGTAAATTGTGATTTATCATTTGCTAAGAAACGATGCTTGCACACAAACCTAAATAGTCTAAATTATCGCGAATATATTTTTAAACGTTTATATTTTATAATATACGTTTCGTTTATTTACCGTACAATAATTATATATTCCCGGAGCCTACGAAAATTCTCGAGACTACCCACTAATATTATTGGACCGTAACTCGACCCTTGAAATTCACTACGTGGGCCCCCGTGACCCATTGGGCCACTTAAACCCAACTACTAACTAAACGGACCCTTAATACTTGTTCTTTTATTTTCTTTCTTGCTGGGCCGAAACAAAACACAAGCCCAAAGGGCTTTAAGCCCAAACACACCCTTTGATAAAATTTTCTTTTCTTTCTTTTGTTTCCAGCCACGACGCCTCCAAAACGCACCCTATTCTTTTGATTTCGACACACGACATGGCCGTTTTATTTTACCACTCGATTGACCACCTAGCTAACAATCAAGAATAATAAATTTTGTTTAACGTGCTACTCGTTTACTACCTTAAAACTGCCCCAAGTAAACCACCAAAACCATTTGTGTAATAAATCCAAAAACATGTCACAAGGTTTCTAGCCACCACCCATTCCTCCCCAATGAACTCTAAACTGACACAAGCTATAGTAAGACGTCAGGAATGAACAGGAGATCTTACTTACACATTCTATTTGTACTTTCATTCGATTGGATGAGCTAGAGGTGCCACACATCGAAACCAAGCCAACACACAACCCTTGTGACTTCTTATACTTATCATCATCTCCAAAACACTCTATATAAAATCCCTTGCAGCTTCAGTTGATCTCACACTCACAAAAACATACCAAGCAGTTATATACGTGAAGAATACCAAACGAGTTGGGACAGAAAGTTGGTGAAGTGCACGAGGTGTAGAAGTGATCCAAGGAGTACCAAGTTTGCTTGTCTCACACCTTGCTGGGCCGTGAACCATTCCACATTGATCCTTTGCTCTAATTCAAACCATACGAACCATAAAACACCACCTTTTGAGGTGAGGTAAGTCACTCGATCATATTTTTCCTTATTTTGCATTTCGTCATACTAAATTTTACACATTTACTTTGTCTCTTTATTTCGTAAAATAATAACGCGACATACCTATTTTATTCGACATTTATAATATTTGACATGTTGTCAAACGAGATGTACAAAGTTTGGAACTAAATAATAACGTTTACTCATTGAAAATGGCACGTTATTTTGTCACCTAGACCTATTCGAAAATGATAAAAAGACTTAAATATTTCTAAGTATAGAAACAGTTTCAAAATAACTTTTGGTCATTTACTTGGCCTCGTTAAATTAAAATCTAGACACATGACATATATATTTTATGGTTCGACCTCGTTAAAAACTTGGCTAACAACTAGGGAACATAATTTATTCGACCTATTGAACTCGTTTAGACCAATTGCCCGACCCCTTTTGTAACACCCCAACCCGACATTGGTCAAAATGCTACATTATGGTGTCCATCAGAACAAACAACGCAAGCAGAAGACTTATAAACATAAAAGTTACAAAGGGAAAACTAAGGAAATAAGGAAATGCTAATTCTATACAAAGGGAAAACCAAAACCAAAATACAAAATCAAACTAAGACCAAAAGAAGCCAAATCCAACTAATCCAGATGCAACGGGTATATATCGTCAGGGTAGTCCACTAAGAACTCCTACACACTCTTCACTCAACCCAGCTTCCAAACTAAAACCTGCCGCAAGAAAAGAAATGCGGCTGAGCTTAAAAAGCCCAGTGAACAGATATATAACAAAACGAATAATCGAAACGCATATAAGTAAATGAAACAAAATCATAAGCTTCTGCTGAAATGAACATCATCTGTCAAATGAATAAGAGAGCAACGATCAACTGAACAAATATCATAATTTAACTGAATGAAGCATCATAAAGATATCAAGTGCAAGCATAATCAGATAGTAGTAAGAATCAAAGAGTACGTATCCAACAAAGGCTTGTCCACCAGAGACACTCGAATGGAC